>PGFW01035494.1:10102-20935 GCA_003123925.1 Haematobia irritans | reverse complement strand
AAACCTGGTATGGTCCTAAGGTACTCCGTGGCACGGTTGCCACAACTTGGTAGAATTCTACCAAATATGATAAATTTATTATTGTTTGGTAAATTTGGTAGAAATCCTGTATGTTTTGGTAGATTTTGCACAATATTCCTCTCTAACTAAGAGGTGCATCACAAATTTGCTATAGAAATGAATTTTTGACAAAATTTTCTATTAAAATAAAATTTTCTATAGAAATAAAATTATTGATAAGATTTTTCTATGGAATTAAAATTTTGACAAAATTTTTCTATAGAAATAAAATTTTGATAAATTTATTTAGAAATAAAATTTTGACGGAATTTTCTATAGAAATAAAATTTTGAGGGAATTTTCTATTGAAATAAAAATTTGACAACATTTTCTATAGAAATAAAATTTTGCCAAAATTTTCTATAAAATAAAAATATATTAATAGATTTCTATAGAATTAAATTTGACAAAAATTTCTATAGAAATAAATTTTACCAAAATTTTCTATACAGATATAAAATTTTGACTAAAACTTTAAATATAAGAAATATAAATTTTGACAAAATTTTATATAGAAATAAAATGTTGACAAAATTTTCTATAGAATTAAAATTTTGATAAAATTTTCTATAGAATTGAAATTTTGATAAAAGATTCTATAGAAATAAAATTTTGACAAAAATTTCAATAGATATACTATCTTTTTAATTTTGTCAAAATTTTCTATAGAAATAACATTTTGACAAAATTTTATATAGAAATAACATTTTGACAAAATTTTCTATAGAATTAAAATTTTGATTAAATTTTCTATAGAAATACAATTTTGACAAAATTTTCTATAGAAATAAAATTTTGACAAAATTTTCTATAGAATTAAAATTTCGACAATATTTTCTAGAGAAATAAAATTTTGACAAAATTTTCTATAGTATAAAATTTTGACAAAATTTTCCACAGAAATAAAATATTGAAAAGACTTTCTATAGAATTAAAATTTTGACAAAATATTCTATAGAAATAAAGTTTTGAAAAATTGTTCTATAGAATAAAATTTTGACAACATTTTCTATAGAAATAAAATTTTGGCAGAATTTATATAGAAATAAAATTGTGACAAAATTTTCTTATAGAAATAAAATTTTGACAAATTTTTTATAGAATATAAAATTTTTCTATAGAAATAAAAATTTTGATAAAATTTTATATAGAAATAACATTTTGAACGGAATTTTCTATAGAAAATAAAATTTTGAACAAAAATTTTCTATAGAAAATAAAATTTTGACAATATTTTCTATAGAGATACAATTTTGACAAAAATTTTCTATAGAATTAAAATTGTGATGAAATTTTCTACAGAAATAAAATTTTGACAAAATTGTATATAGAAATTAATTTTTTTTTCAAAATTGTATATAGAAATAAAATTTTGACAAAATTTTCTACGGAAATAAAATTGTTACAAAATTTTCTATAGAAATAAAATTTTGACAAAATTTTCTATAGAAATAAAATTTTGATAAAATTTTATATAGAAGTAAAATTTTGACGGAATTTTCTTTAGAAATACAATTTTAACGGCATTTTCTATAGAAATAAAATTTTGACAAAATTTCTAAAGAAAATAAAAAATATTGACAAAATTTTCTATAGAATTAAAATTTTGATTAAATTTTCTATAGAAATAAAACTTTGACAAATTTATATAGAAATAAAATTTGAAAAATTTTCTATAGAAAATAAAATGTTGACAAAATTTTCTATAGAATTAAATTGATAAAGTTTATAGAAAATAAATTTTGACAAAATTTCAATAGATATACTATTTTTTAATTTTGTCAAAATTTTCTATAGAAATAACATTTTGACAAAATTTTAAAGAAATACATTTTGAAAAAATTTCTATAGAATAAAAATTGGACCATTTTCTATAATAAATTTTGCGGAATTTCTATAGAATAAAATTTGATGAAATTCATGGAAATAAAATTTTGTTGATATTTTCTATAAGAAATAAATGTTGAAAAATTTTCTATTGAAATAAATTTTGACAAATTTTTCTATTGAAATAAATTTTGACAAAATTTTTAGAAATAAATTTTACTAATTTATAGAAATAAAATTTTGACAACATTTTTTATAGAATACAATTTGACAAAAATTTTCAATAGAATACAAATTTTACAATTTTCTATAGAGTTAAAATTTTGATAAAATTTTCTATAGAATTAAAATTTGGCAAATTTTTCTATAGAAATAAAATTTTGACAAAATTTTCTATAGAAATAAAATTTTGTTGAAATTTTCTATGGAAATAAAATTTTGACAAAATTTTCTATAGAAATAAAATTTTGACAAAATTTTCCAAAGATATAAAATTTTGACAACATTTTATATATGAAATAAAATTTTGGCGGAATTTTCTATAGAAATAAAATTTTGACGGAATTTTCTATAGAAATAAAATTTTGAAAAAAATATTCTATAGAAATAAAATTTTGACAAAATATTCTATAGAAATAAAATTTTGACAAAATTTTCTATAGAAATAAAATTTTGTTGAAATTTTCTATGGAAATAAAATTTTGACAAAATTTTCTATAGAAATAAAATTTTGACAAAATTTCTATAGAAATAAAATTTTGACAAAATTTTTTATAGAAATAAAATTTTGACAAAATTTTTATAGAAATATTTTTTTTTTATAGAATTAAATATTTTCTATAGAATTAAAATTTTGACAAAATATTCTATAGGATATAAAATTTTTGATAAAATTTTCTAAAGAAATGAAATTTTTGACAAAATTTTTATAAAATAAATTTTTTTTTATACAATTTAAAAATTTTCTAATAGAATTAAATTTTGACAAAATTTTCTATAGAAGTAAAATATTTTGATTAAAATTTCTATAGAAATAAAATTTTACCAAATTTTCTATAGAAATAAAATTTTGACCAAATTTTCTATAGAAATAAAATTTTGACACAATTTTCTATAGAAATAAAATTTTGACAAAATTTTCTATAGAAATAAAATTTTGACAAAATTTTCTATAGAAATAAAATTTTGCCAAATCTTGACAAAAATTTTTTATAGAATTAAAATTTCGACAATATTTTCTATAGAAATAAAATTTTGACAAAATTTTCTATAGAAATAAACTATTGAAAAGATTTTCTATAGAATTAAAATCTTGACAAAATTCTCTATAGAAATAAAATTTTGATAAAATTTTCTATAGAAATAAAATATTGACAAATTTTTCTATAGAAATAAAATTTTGACAAAATTTTCGATAGAAATAAAATTTTGACAAAATTTTCGATAGAAATAAAATTTTGACAAAATTTTCTATAGAAATAGAATTTTGACAACATTTTCTATATAAATAAAATTTTGCATAATAAGGTTTTTTTTTGGTAGTTTTTGATTGTAAAATTGTCTCAAAATTTTGGTCGAGTATTTTTGGCTCGAGTGGCAGCCGTGGTCTGTGGGCCTATTGTCTAGGAGCCTGACAATAGGCCCACGGACCGTCTCTTGGTCATCCCTTAAAAAGTCTGTGATTTGTGAACCGGTAGAGGTAAATAACTCTCATTAGTGAACGACTAAAAGTAAGCTAAGGCGATTGCAAATAATGGGTATAATTTATGGTCGAAAAAGGTCAGTAGGCCTATGGCACTTCCCACATGTGACCATCCCTTAAAAATCCTTGCTAATTATGAACTAGTAAAAGCAAACATTAAAAGCGGAATTGTTTACCGGTCTAAATGGTCTATTGACGCAACCCTAATTTTTTCCAAATCGTAATTATTGATAGAATTTAGAATTTTTTATCAATTATTGTGTGAGTAGCAAGCTGAAAATGGGAAATGTATTGACAGTCATCTATCATTCATTTCCATGGAAAAAGGATGATAGATGAAACATTTCATTTATGTTTCGTGGGAACACAGCATGTTTATCCATACGTAAAGGTTTAAAATAGTGAAATACGAGATATTAATTTGCTTGTGAGAATATATCACTCCACTACATCATGTACTTATGTTTAATGATTGTTTGGTATATTTAAGCCCTATAAACTCTTAAAACGATTTCCTATATAATTAATTAATGCGATTTTAACGCAGCCAGTTTTTAATTGAAATCTCAATTCTTTGGCCACTATGGTGTATGATTAATATTATTTACTTAACTATGGTGGCGTATGATTGAAATTGATATGATATGTACTGAAATAATTATACGATCCAACGAACCATTGCTGAGTATGATAGATGGTTGCTCTTATATATGCATTTAATTGCGTTTGTACATGCAAGATATTAATACCAACGAGAATAATTAATATGCCTCATTGCATTTTTACTATGCAATCGAAATCACGATTCTTGACGTTTGCAATCGTCGTTCATTGTGAAGTGGTAAATTAAAAAAATCAATAGTGAATATCTTCAACGTAATATTATATTCATATATGAGGATGATGCAGAATTCCAGTTTTTATGTTGATAAAAATCGGTTATGGATGATTTTAAAATAATAAAATAAAACGCAATAGATAAAATTTTAAGCCATGATATTTGTACCTAGGGGTTCAGCTTTAAGTTTAGGATGAATATTTCTAAAAACGGATGACAAGTGCGACATCTATCCCCTCAAGAAGTTATAACAGTAAATCGTAGTATATGAGGGCTATGCCAATGACTTACCGTTACATCGATATCAATATTAACATCTGTCTAAATCCAAATACTTTCAGAATTTATAATTTTAAGCAAATCAGATAAATATTATAGTGTCTAGGAGCCAAAAAGTCAAATTGGGAGATAGGGCTATATCGAAGTATGTGTATAGCCATTTAATTCTAATTTCAGGCAATTAGGATAGAAATTATGATGTCTAGAAGCCCCATAAATCAATCGGGAGATTGGAGGCTATACAAAACCATGGACCAATACACATCATATTCGATGTGCTATTTATAGGCCTAAAGAAATTCTTGATTTCCAATTTTAGGCATATCGAAAACAAATGACTGTGTCTAGTTGCTGAAGAAACCAAATTGGGACCGATATAGCCATCATGGAACATTTGCAGACAAAAATAGAATTTCTGTCAAATTTCAGAATGATAGCTTCATTATTGAAGGTCGTTAAAACCGGCAGACGAACATGCTTAGATCGTCTTAGAAATCCAACCTGATCCACAATACATCCTATGGGTACCGATATAAAAATATAATTTTATTATCCTGTTTTATTTGTATCGGTCTCACGGTGGCCACTCGAGCCAAAAATAATCTACTAAAATTGGGAGAAAATTCTAGAAATTTTTTGACAAAATTTTATTTCTATAGAAAATTTGTCGAAACTTTATTTCTATGGAACCTTTTGCCAAAATTTTTTTTCTAATGAAATGTTGTCAAAATTTTATTTTTCAAAACTTTATTTCTATAGAAAATTTTGTCAACATTTTGTTTCTATAGAAAATTTTGTCAAAATTTTATTTCTATAGAAAATTTTGTCAAAATTTTATTTCAACGGAAATTTTATCAAAAATTTATTTCTATGGAAACTTTTGCCAAAATTTTATTTCGATAGAAAATTTTGTTAAAATTTTATTTCAGTAGAAAATTTTGTCAAATTTTATTTTAATAGAAAATTTTGTCAAAATGTTAATTCTGTAGAAAATTTTGTGAAATTTTTATTTCTATAGAAAATTTTGTCAAAATTTTATTTCTGTAGAAAACTTTGTCAAAATTTTATTTGTTGTTGTTTTTTGATTTCAGCGTAAAACCATGCATTGACTAAACTACAAGTGTAGCTTAACCAACAGAGGAAAAGAATGTTTGTCAAATTTATTAGGGCAAAGCATATAGACTGAGAGACTGGTGTTGGGTTGGGGCCGCACGTTTTCAGAACTACCCCCAATATTCTCATAGCAGCATCCTCTATTGGCAGAAAACTATCAAACCAATTATCAAGAATAAAATCAGGCAGTTCATGTAAAGCCAAAACGCAAAGAAAAAAAGTAGACAATGTTTATTTCTCATAAGAAAATGGTTTGTCAAAATTTTATTTCTATAGAAAATTTTGCGTCAAATATTTTATTTCTATAGAAAAATTTTTGTCAAAATTTTATTTCTATAAAAAATTTTGTCAGACATATTTTATTTCTATAGAAAATTTTTGTCAACATTTTATTTCTGTAGAAAATTTTGTCAAAACTTATTTCTATAAAAAAGTTTTTTCAAAATTTTATTTCTAAGAAAATTTGTCAAAACTTTTTATTTCATATGGAACTTTTGTAAAATTTTTATTTCATAGAAAATTTTTGTCAAAATTTTATTTCTTAGAAATTTTGTCAAAATTTTATTTCTTTTATGAAAGATTTTGTCAAAAATTTTATTTCTTAGAAATTTTGTTAAAATTTCATTTCTATTAATTCTGTAAAAATTTTGTCAAAAATTTATTTCTAATAGAAAATTTTGTCAATTTTTTATTTCTATAGAAAATTTTGTTAAATGTTTATTTCTATAGAAAATTTTGTCAAATGTTTATTTCTATAGAAAATTTTGTCAAAATTTTATTTCTATAGAAAATTTTGTCAAATGTTTATTTCTATAGAAAATTTTGTCAAAATTTTATTTCTTTAGAAAATTTTGTTAAAATTTCATTTCTATTGAAAAATTGGTCAAAATGTTAATTCTGTAGAAAATTTTTGCAAAATGTTAATTCTGTAGAAAATTTTGTCAAAATTTTATTTCTATAGAAAATTTTTGTCAAATTTTTATTTCTATAGAAAATTTTGTCAAAATGTTATTTCTTTAGAAAATTTTGTTAAAATTTCATTTCTATTGAAAAATTGGTCAAAATGTTAATTCTGTCGGAAATTTGTCAAAATTTTATTTTATTTCTATAGAAAATTTTGTCGCAAATTTTGTATTTACTTTCTATAGAAAAATTTTTGTCAAAATGTTTATTTCTATAGAACAATATTTTAAAGAAATTTTGTCAACATTAGTATTTTCATTTATTCAAAAAATTTTCAAAATTTTTTCTAATAAAGAAAATTTTGTCAAAATTTATTTGCTATAGAAAATATTGTCAACAATTTTATTTCTTATGGAAAATTTTGTTAAAATTTCATTTCTATTGAAAAATTGGTCAAAATGTTAATTCTGTAGAAAATTTTGTCAAAATTTTATTTCTATAGAAAATTTTGTAAAATTTTATTTCTTTAGAAAATTTTGTTAAAAATTTGCATTTCTATTGAAAAAATTTGGTCAAATGTTATTCTGTAGAAATTTTGTCAAATTGTTATTTCTATAGAAAATTTTGTCAAAATGTTATTCTATAAGAAAATTTTGTCTAAATTTTAATTCTATAGAAATTTTGTCAAATTTATTTTCTATAGAAAATTTTTGTCCAAATGTTTATTTCTTTAAATTTGTCAAAATTTATTTTACGGAATTTGTCAAAATTTATTTCTATAAAATAATTTTGGGAAAATTTTATTTTATATAGAAAATTTGTCAAATGTTTATTTCTATAGAAATTTTGTCAAAATTTTATTTTTTACGGAAATTTTGTTTTATAAAAATTTGTCAAACATTTTTTTCTATGAAAATTTTGTCAAAATTTTATTTCTTTACAAAATTGTGTCAAAATTTTAATTTTTGTAGAACATTTTGTCAAATTTTATTTGTATAGAAAAATTTTTTCAAAATTTTATTTCTATAGAAAATTTTGTCAAAATGTTAATTCTATAGAAAATTTTATCAAACCATTTATTTCTTTCGAACATATATTGTTATATTGCAATTTTATGGACTGATTTTTATATAATTTTCTTTTAGAATTTTTTACATCATCATTTGCGAAATAAAATATTTTCCATAAATAATTGTGAAATTCTAAATAATTTTTCAATTTTTATTTTCTGGCTTTTGTTGAATATGAATCACTGGTTTAGGTGATGCCATTCGTGAGAACAATGACGCATGAAATAGATGATGACGCCTTATGTTTATGTGGTTTGTGAGCTCTGTATTAATGCCATTTTTATGATAAGTTCTGAAAAAGGTGCAGCATTAGCTTGGTCGTATTATATTAAAAATATTACCCATTATCAGGCAAGCACCACAGCTTTCGATGTTGACTTCTTAACAATTTTAATCTACCAACCTTATATTAATGTTAATCATACGTCACTGGGTATAAATGGAATAATTTATGTTTTTTTATAGAAAACAATAACACCTAATCTCAACTACTTTATATTTATGAAAACAATTATCACAAAAATCCCTAAGTATTAACAATTATGTATTCATCCAATCTCATTTAACTACAATAATTTACTATAAAACCATTCTTAAAATACTGGCCTTCTGACAACGAATAATACACATATATAATATCTCTAGCATTTGGAAATGACATTGGTTAGATATAATTCTAAGATCCAATAAATATTAATAATAACTTTTCATATTGTCAACTGTATGTCATGGTGGTAATTTTTTAATGGAAAGATGTAAAATGCAAATAGTCCTTGTAAGCCACTTTATTTCATTTATGATTATTTCAATGAACATGGCTTGAGCAGCAAGTGAGAGAGATAAAGCGATGGCAGAAGAGAAAATTTACCGTAGAAGGAATACAATAAACTTTTATTTGTTAAATACGATTTACTACTTAGACGTCGATCTAGGGGAAAAGCTTACAATTGAAATGATTGCTAGTTTAATAGCAATGAACGTAAAGTCTAATAGGATTTCCATAATGCAACTTAAAACTTCACTCAGTAGAGCATTATACAAATTAAATAATGATAAAATTATAGATCCTATTAAAATAAAATAACAATCGAATGTCATAAACAAATATTAATTAGTTTTATGTTTAATTAAATCCATTTAGGTATATGTGTAATAAAACATTAAAATTTAACAAAAAACGAATCAGATGTACACAGAAATAAAATATATATTTTTATCTTCAATCACGAAATTAATGGATACAATTAATTTTTAATTGAAATGTTTCAAACACGAAATTAATGGATACAATTAATTTTTAATTGAAATGTTTTCAAACACGGAATTAAAAGTATCGATCACCAAAGACAGTTCAAAATTAATTGAAACCATTAATTGTTGTGATTGATTCTTATTTCAATTAAAAATTTTTTGAACCAATTAAATATTTCATTGAAAAAAATTTTTTTTAAATCAAATTAAAATTTTAACTGGAAAAATTTTGGTGATATTTTTTTTCTGTGTAGCTTAGCTTAGGTATAGTTGCAGCCCTTTATTTAAGGTTCACTTAGACTATTCAGTCCTTGTGATGTCACAGTGGTGAACTTCTCTCTTGTCACTGAGTGCTGCCCGATTCTTTGTTTAGTTCAATGACAAGGGTCCTCCTTTTTATAGAGCGCGAATCAGAACACATTACGGGGAAACCACATATGGTGATTTCGTTTGTGAAAAAAAAGTGTTGCATACAAATGGTACAACATTTTATCGTGTTACCACAAAGTTGCGGAAACCCCCTGCAAAAACCACACCATTTGAGCGGCCAAAAGTGTGCAACACTGATACAAAAAAAAAAAACAAGTGATTTGTAATCAAAAGAAAATTCGCGGAAATATAGCGATTGCTGTTATTAACTAAATAAACATATTTGCTTTTTGTATTTTTGATTTTAAAAATTTTAATTTATTTTCGCGGCTTCTTCTTGGTGACCCAGCAAAAAAAAGAACTTCAAAAAAAGTAGTTTTGATACCAAATTTGTGATCCGAAAGTAGTTCAAACTTGGATCATCTCCAATGAAGTACACCATTTTTGGATCCTTTGCTTTGGCTTAGAAGTTATGCCTTGGAAGTTCATTTGGATGAAGAAAATAAAAAAAAATTTCCTCAGACGGCTTAATTCCGTACTATATGAGATTTGTCCAAAAGGACTGCATCGAAAGTTGAAAAAACAATGAATAGGAGATTCCGGGATGCTCTTTTAAAAAAGTATTTGTGACCATGTCCAAAAGGACTGCATCGAAGTGGAAAAAATCTAAACCTATTAATTAAACCACAATTTTAAATAAAATTTTAATTTTTTTGGGGTGGATTTTTTATTTTTATTTTGTTTTCTTTTAATGGGGTTTGGTTTGTATAGCAATTTTCTCTAAAAAATATTTAACCTTCAATCTCCAAATAGGCATTATCGTTATGCTTGAAATCTACGAAACCAAAATATAAGCATCCTTAACTACATTTAAGTTAAAAACTATAAACAAAAAAGGTTTTTATTTTGTCATCCTAATCTTTAATTCTGCAGAAACCAATTATTTTAATTGAACAATTGTTGAAATATCTTTAAACTATTATAAGATTTTTATCTATCCTCCAAAAAATTCTTTGTCAAATTCCATTATTTGTGAATTTTATCACACATTTATAAATGCCAGTATTTTTAAATTATTTTATTGTTATTATTGTTTTTCTTTTCTTTCACAGAGTACGTGTGGAATACTATGTAAATGAAAATACATTCAAAGAAAGACTGCAACTATATTTCATTAAGAATCAGAGATCAAGTAAGTACAAAAGTTAACAAAAAAATTTATATAATTTTAAATACCATATATAATTGCCATAAGATAGATAGGCTTTAGTCTTCGATAAAAAAAATTGTAGATTGTAACTAGGACACCCTAATAAACGGATAGCTCTTAAAAGTGACAAACTTTCCGTGACATTTTTGCTATATTATCAATAAATGGACACCTACCAAAATTTTATTTCTGTAGAAAATTTTGTCAAAAT
>PGFW01035492.1:6698-16932 GCA_003123925.1 Haematobia irritans | reverse complement strand
TTGCCAAAAAATTATTTTTATAGATAATTTTGTCAACATTTTATTTTTCTATTGAAATTTTTGCAATTTGTTTTTTATTTCATTGTAGAATTTATCCTATAAAATTTTTATTTAGGAATATCTTCGAAAATTTAATTTTATATTTTTATCTCGATTATATATATTAAAACAAAATTGTCCAAATTTTTGATAGAAAAATTTTTCTACAGAAACCAACAATTTAGAATTTTTTGTTGTTTGAACAAATTTTTATTTATAATAATGTAAATTAATGTTTATTTCTATTGTTTTTTTGGCAAAATTTTCTTGGGAAATGCTAAAGAAAGTAAAAAAAGTCAACGATTTGTCTCTGCTTATTTTAAGATTAGTCAGCATGAAATGATTTCATTGGCTATTAATTCTCTATTCCTTTGTTTCCTCTTGCTTATCATCATCCTCATCCGAAGAAGACTCCAAACGAATTTCTGTAAGTTCTTGTTCTTCTTCCTCTTTATGGGCGGTATCATTGTCAACCATATCGACACTTTCCATAATTAATTGTGGAATTTCTTTCAAAACTTCAGGTTTTTCTTCGAATTTTTCTTGTTGTGCTACGTGTTTGGAAGTAGAAGGTTTCTCACCAAACAAAGGATTATCAAATGCGCGTTTACGTCCTTCCCCATCATCGGAAGGGTCCATGGTGAATTGAGAAGTTCGACCCATATCGGTTGTAGTAATTATACTTGCCCTCGTATTATCAAAACGAGCAAATACTGCGTCTCTTTGCTGGAAACGCTAACGCCAAAGACGTGGATCGTAAACCCAACGAGGTATATGAACGCAAGAGGCAACATTTTCTATAGAAGTAAATTTTGACATTTTCTTTAAAATATTTTTTTTTATAAAATTAAAAATTTTTAAATTTAAGAAAATTGAGCGAAAATTTTTATAGAATTATAACTTTGAATACTAAAATTACTAAAATGTTTTACTATAAAATTTTCTATCAAAATAAAATTTGGACAATTTTGTTTTACTATATAAAATTATCACAAAATTAAATTTTCGACGAAAATACTGAGATAAATATATTTCTAGCAAAAATTCTACATGAAATAAAAAACAAATTGCATAAAATTTCAATAAAAATAAATTTTTGACAAAATTTTTTATAAAAATAAATTTTTGGCAAAATATTTTGACAAAATTTTGTTTAAAATAGATTTTTTATAAATATTAAACATTTATTTTATAAAATTTAAAATTTTTAAATTAAAAAAAATTAGGCGAAAGTTTTTATAGGAATATAATTCTGAAAAATTTTTTAGTGAAATAAAAAAAATTGCAAAAAGTATCTATAAAAATATATATTACCGCCCTAATGCCTTAAAATATAATAAATTATATGTATCGTAGAATTTTAATTTCCGACGAACATTTTTATAGAAATATTATTTTGGCAAAATTTTCTAAATACACAAAATGTGGACAAATTTTTCTATAAAACTAAAATATTGACAAGACTTTCTTTAAATATATATTTTTGCAAAATATATTTTTATAGAAATGTATTTTGGCCAAAATTTCCATAAAAATAAAAATTTTACAGCGTGATAGAATATTCTATAAAAATTTAAAATTTTCCAAGAAAATTAATTTTGACAAAATTTTCTACAAAAAAAATATATTATCGACTTATATACGAAATTATATAGTTATTATATAAATTACATATTCAACGACAACTTTTATAGAAATATAAATCTGATACAGTGTTCTTAGAAAAATTATATATGAAATAAAAAAAATTCAAAAATTTCCATAAAAAAATTACAAACATTTTCTATAGTTTTTTAGAAAACAAAATGACAAAACTTGACATAGAAATAAGCAAATGACAAAATTTATAAAAAATATATTTTTCTTTTAGAATTAAATGCTCGACGAAAATTTGTATATAAATATTAATATAGCCAAATTCTATAAAAATTAAGTAAAACATGAAGTAAAAAAAATTAAAACATTTTCCATTAAAAACAGTGTCTAGAGAAATTTAAAAAAATTTAATTAAAAAAATATTTTGTTTTTAAATTAAATGCTCAACGAAAATTTTATATTAATATAATTTTGGCCAAATGCTACACATAAAAAAAATTTTCTGGTTCAATCACGAAATTAATTGATCCAATTAATTTTTTAATTGAAATTTCTTCAATCACAGAAATGATACTATCAATTAAAAAATTAATGGAAGGCCAATTAAAAAATTTATTTAAATTAATTTATACTATTAATTTTTGTGATTGATTTTTGTTTCAATTAAAAAAGTTGTTGAATCAATTTAATTTTTAATTGAATATTTTTTAAAACTCAATTAAAATTTTAATTGGAAAAATTTTCGTGAAATTTTTTTCTGTGTATAATAATAAGAATTCTACATGAAGTAAAAAAATTTAAAACATTTTCCATAAAAAATTATGAAAAATTATGTCTATAGAAATGAAGTAAAAAAATTTAAAACATTTTCCATAAAAAAATATGGAAAATTATGTCTATAGAAATAAAATTTTGGCAAAACTTTATAGAAAAATAAAATTTGGCAAAATTTTCCATAGAAAAACATTTTGTGAATATTTTTTTTTAATTAAATGCTCGACGAAAACTTTTATATAAATATAATGTCAAATTCTATAGAAATAAACATTCTCCATGAAGTAAAAAAATTGGAAAAATGTTCTATAAAAATATTATAAACATTTTCTATAGAAATAAAAATTTGGCAAAAATTTATAGAAAAATAAAATTCGGCAAAATTTTCCATAAAAAATTCTATAGAACTAAAAATTGTCCATGAAGTAAAAAAAGAGGAAAATTTTTTTATAAAAAAATTACAAATATTTTCTATAGATATACAATTTTGGCAAAACTTTATAGAGAAATAAAATTATATTTATTTTTTTATATTTGTATATAATTTTTTTATTTTATAATTAAATGTTCGGTAAAAATTTTATACAAATATAATTTTGGCCAAATTCTATAAAAAAATAAAAGTACTACTTGAAGTAAACAAAAATTTAATAAATTTTTATAAAATAAATTTTGATTAAATATTCTAAAAAAAATAAAAGTTTGGCCAGATTTTGTATAAAAATAAAATTTTGACAAGATTTTGTTTAAATATATATTTTTATAGAACTATTTTTTTTAAATATACATTTGTGCGAATTTTCTATTGAAAGTAAAAATCTAGATGAAATAAAGAAATTTTAAAAATACTGTAAAAGAAATTAAACAAAAAAAATATTTTATCGATCTATAGGCGAAATTAGGAAGTATGTATAATATAAACTAAATGTTCTACGAAAATCTTTGTGGAACTAATACTTTGGTAAAATTTTCTATTGAAATACAAATTCTATATGAGAAAACATAAATTGTTAAAATTGTCTTTAGAAAAAATTACAAAGATTTTCAATAAAAATAAAATGTAGGCTAGATTATCCATGGAAATAAATTTTGACAAATTTTCTTCACAAATAAAATCAGTTCATGCAAAACTTTTCTGTACAAAATTTTCAATAAAATTAAAATTTCAACAAAATGTTCTAACAAAATTTACAACATTTTCTATAGTAACAAAATTTTGTTAAGACTTTCTTTAAAAATATATTTTTTATAGAATCAAATACTTGACGAAGTTTTTATAGAAATAAAATTTGGCCAAATTTTCTATAGAAAAATAAATATAATTTTAGTTTTCTATACAGTTTTGTCAAAATTTTATTTCCATAGAAAATATGGCATTAAAGTATGCAAAAATATTCTATAAAAATAAAATAAAATAATATTTTCGCAAAATTTTCTATGGAAATAAATGTTAACAAAATTTTCTTAAAAATATATTTTTATAGAATTAAATTTTCAATGAAAAATTTTGTTGGGGAAATTTTCTATGAAAAAAAGTACACTCTGAAGTATATTGGTATACCAAAAACAACATACAATATTTTTCTATGTAAATAAATATCACAAAAATTTCTTGAAAAATTTTAATTTTGTTGATAAATAAAATTCGGCTACGTCTTGCAAGATCTAAGGATCAACACAGATATTTTCGTAAGCATCCCACAATAGGTTCATAACAACTAATTCACAGCAAAATAGGCAAATAAATCAAATGGGAATTGATAAATTTTAAACATTTTTATGGTCAACATGGCAAAAACAAAAATAATGCAAAGCACATAGACAATCGATATCCCAAATCTCAGCAGACATCTGGTATTCAAGAAGAATATTTATTTGATATTGAGTCAGCAGAAGCAATTGTTCTAAATTTACAATGTACATTTTTAGAAAATTAATTTATCGAATTCGAATTGATGAACGTTTCATAAATTTCTAATTAGTCGTAAACAAAAGGATTCTAATAAATATAAACCACAAATCTATATATACATATGGAAATGACAAAGTAAACTATTTATATCTGCCTAACGTTTTATATCCGGTGACTACACTAAAGATGTAGAAAGGAAGCGGACATATAACATGAGGCTTTTGTTGAGAAGCTTCATGATAAAAAATATAAGGAAAGCTATTTACCTATGACGCACATAAAATACCATCATTTAAATTTAAAGGGCCATTTTATTTTTATAGTCAATTTTAAAGTTGTTATTGATTTTTTCATTAAATGTATGCATGAGTGGAATAGCTAAAGAACCATCATTATTATATCATCAATTTTTGGGAATGCTAACAAGTAAACCCCGATAAGCGGAAATTTTCTCACAGCCCAATAATACATTTCTGCCATATGATAAAGGGTGATACGGTCAAAATTTGGTCAAGGGAAAACGCGTGTAAATCAGTGAAATCGTTTATTTAAAAAATCAAATTAAATTTCTTTTTCAAGTTCAATTAGTATAAAATTCAGGAAAAATATTCAGTTAGGCTTTCGCTTTTCCAAATCCGAATTGCCGGGCCTCACGCTTGACACCTGCCATCAGATTTTGTACAACCACCTTGTCCACCTTCTTCGCCGCAGAAAGCCAGTTTGCCTTGAACTGCTGCTCGTCCTTAGCAGTTTTTTTGGTCTTCTTAGGTTCCGCTTGACAATAGCCCAGTATTTCTCAATTGGGCGGAGCTCTGGCGTGTTGGGAGGGTTCTTGTCCTTGGGAACCACCTGCACTTTGTTGGCGGCGTACCACTCCATGGCCTTTTTACCGTAATGGTAAGATGCCAAATCCGGAAGCTATGAAAATGCTGCTTTTCAAGCCACAGGTACAGATGGCTTGCCAAACCAGATATTTCTTTTCGAACTTTGACAGTTTTATGTGCTTGAAAATATCTGCTACCTTTCCCCTTCCTTTTGCAGTATAAAACTCCTGTCCCGGAAGCTGCTTGTAGTCGGCTTTGAGGTAGGTTTCGTCGTCCATTACCACGCAGTTAAACTTCGCCAGCATCGTCGTGTACAGCCTCCGGGATCGCGCTTTGGCCGTCGTATTTTGTTTATCATCGCGATTTGGAGTCACTACCTTCTTGTAAGTCGATAGTCCGGCTCGTTTTTTGGCTCGATGTACGGTTGTAGACGATACACCCAGATTATTTGCGGCATCTCGGAGAGAGAGGTTAGGGTTTCGCTGGAAACTACCGGCAACTCTCTTTGTCGTCTCAGCGGCTTCCGGTTTTCGATTTCCCCCCGATCCAGACTTCCTGGCTGTCGGCAAACGTTCCCCAAACACTTTAATTACGTTTGTAACGGTTGATTTGGCAACTTTTAGCGATTTTGCTAGCTTTGCGTGCGAGTAGCTTCGATTTTCGCGATGCGCGAGCAAAATTTTGATACGCTGCTCTTCTTGCTTGGACGGCATTTTGACAACTGAAGAGTTAATTCCAAAATCAAAATAGGAGCAACATTCTACACAAACACACCTTCTAAATGAGGGGTGTTCAGGTTTTTTAAATGCAAAATTGAAAGAAATACGTCAAGTTTATATTGACCAAATTTTGACCGTATCACCCTTTAGTTATGAAAGCCAAATCCAAACAGCCGATAATAGCGCTCACGAAATTATCGTTAGCAAATATAGCAATGTGTTCCTTGTGTGTAGAGGAAATTTTCGCTAGAGGTGCATACCGAACTAAAACAAAACAAGTATATACAGCACTAAGTTCGGCCGGGCCGAATCTTAAATACCCACCACCATGAACCAAATATTAGGGTTTCCTTTGAAATTTCAGGAGGGCTTGAGGACACTTCCCGAAGATAAATATAGAGATTTCACCTATGACGACTATATCAGATTCTGGATTTATAAGAACCATTTTTGTTTGAGTTTTAGAGGAATCATTAACATCTCTTGTAAGTGTACAAGAAAATTATAAAATAACGTCTTTGATTTGAATCTTAAATTGTAGAAGTAAAATCTGGAAATTTTACATTTGAGTTTCAAGCAACTTTTCATGATCAGTGCGCCTTTTACACCCTCAAGGAAAGTGAAGTCGGTCTATATGGAGGCATTACCAAATGGACCGATAAAAACTTAATCCGATACACGTTTTTGTGAGCCTAAAATACCAGAATATTTACAATTTCAGGCAAATCAGATAAAAACTACGGTTTCTAGAAACCCAATGAGTTAAATCGGGAGATCGTTCTTATTGGGGCTATACTAAAATATGGACCGATACTCACCGTTTTCGGCACACCTCTTTATGACCCGAAAATACTCCAGAATCCAATTTCAGGCAATTGGATAAAAACTTACGAGATTCTAGAAGCACAAGAAGTAACGGGAATCGTCTATATGGGGGCTATACCAAAATATGGACCGATACTCACCATTTTCGGCACACCTCTTCATGGTCCTAAAATACCTCTAGATTTCCAATTTCAGGTAAATTGGATAAAAACTACGGTTTCTATAAGCCCAATAAGTAAAATCGGGAGATAGGTCTATATGGGGGCTATACCAAAATATGGGCCGATACTTACAATTTTTGGCACACGTATTTGTGGCCCTACAATACCTCTAGATTTCCAATTTCAGATAAATTAAATAAAAACTGCGGTTTCTATAAGCCCAAGAAGTAAAATCGGGAGATCGGTCTATATGGAGGGCTATACCAAAACATGGACCGATACTCACCATTTTTGGCACACCTCTTTATGGTCCTAAAAATTTCAGGCAAATTGGATAAAAACTACGATTTTTATAAGCCCAAGACCCCAAATCGGGAGGTCGGTTTATATGGGGACTATATCAAAACCTGGACCGATATAGCCCATCTTCGAACTTGACCTGCCTGCAGACAAAAGACGAGTTTGTGCAAAATTTCAGCACGATTGCTTCATTATTGAAGACTGTAGCGTGATTACAATAGACAGACAGACGGACAGACGGACATCGCTATATCGTCTTAGAATCTCTCCCTGATCAAGATATATAATATACTTTCATATAGTCGGGGAAATCGATATTCGATGCTGTTACAAACACGCGGAATGACAAACTTATTATAACCCCGTCACCATTCATGGTGGTTGGGTATAAAAATTCAAGAGGAAGGTTCAAAAATTTGTCGTATACGCTTCCACATAATTAAACTAAAAGTAAGAAGAATAGGTGGAAGAAAAATGTAAAGCAGCAAACGCGGTTGTAAAATTGCAAATTAATGGTGCAACGAGAGCATGTTTATATGACCCAAGTTGTTATGTGCAGTTTTTTCCAACATCCTCTTCTAGAGTTTTTGCCCGAGTCACTTTTAGAGAATTTCCGTTATCATACCGATAAAACGGTTCTGCACGTATCATAAGCCCGGAATGCAGATCTAGCGATTTTTCAAAAGAAAATTTATAGACACTGTCGCTAGCGAAATTTTCTTTGCGACGATTTTATTGACCACCGGACTTAAGGGGAGAAATTTATTAAGATCGATAACACAGTTTGTTGTTCTTTTCTAAAGCCCGGTATGCAGCTCCACAGGAAATTTCGTTTGCGTGCCAATAACACAGTGATGCACAGAAAAAAATATCACCAATTTATTCTTTGAAAATACCTTTCCAACATATAAGGGTTATAATATAGCAATGAAACTCTCAAAAGTGGACGCTCCTGGGTCCGCTAAATTTTATCCACAATTTGGAAGGTTATTTTTAATGTATTATTATAGTAAATCGTCTGCCTTTCAGGTCATCATTTTGTTTGGTTGTGGCTTCGTAATGCAAACCACTTTTGTTGGCATTTGGGTTCGATCTGAAAATACCACAAAGTCGACTAAATATTTTACTTTTGGACTGGCATAAGCGTAAATTGCCACGATTGTCGAACTTAGCATAGACGCTGTTTCGAAGCTGGTTCCAATAATGGCCTAAGGTTGTCTCAATCTCACGAATGAGGTCACATGACGATCTTTCAATTAAGCAGTTGGTGCAGCAAGCATCAAATGGTTTTCCGGAACAACACTGATTTTGGACAACTTCACGAAATCGTCCTGGAGTGACAACGAACCTCGTTGAATTCACCAACCCACCATGAGTTAAACGCAAGCTTCCATCCGGCAAAAAAATGAAGCTAAGTTAATTGATGTTGAAGTTAAGTCCACGTCCAAAAGTTGCAAAAATAAAATATATTTAAAGAAAATATTCCCGATTTAATTCGCATGTTTGGAACAACACAAATAGCGTCCCTATGGCACAAACGTTTCTGAGTACTGTATGACCTCAAAATGTCAACTGTTACGATATAGGGCTGTGCAGTTGGCAGATTTCAAGAGCTAGGTTTTACCAAAGTGCCCGACTATGAAAGCACCGCTGGCGTATCAAATGTACTCTTTGTGAAAAAATTTTAAGCAAATCAAAGTAAACTCTGGCTTATGAGAGCCATATAAGTGCATATCGGGTGAAATACATGGGCAGTTTAATCCTAAGAATCTGAACTGAATTTCCAACAAAAATCCGCTATGCGTAACTTTTAGCTAAATTCGTGTGAATCTAAACAAGGGTTAGAGTGCATTAAAAATCATAAAAAATTATATTTGTTTATTTGTAAAAATATCACATAATTTTCTTAATTCAAATCCAAAAACCTGGATTCGCAATCACACCTTAAGAAGTGATGCAAATTCAGTAGCAACGCCTGTTAAAATGGTGGAATCCGTCCCTATGACAAGCGCATGTTAAATTCATCGCCTTCTGCGCCAATTTTGCACACTTCGGATCCAAAAGAACATTTTCACGCTTTTTTTGCTGGGTTGTGAATTGGTTGCATACAGCATGGCGTGAATTGAAATATTAGAAATAGGTAAATTGTCGATAATACTGCTGTATTTTTAAATACAGTGTCAGCAGAAATTTCTCGAACAGTCGAAATTTCGCAAGAACTGCACACCACACTTAAGAAATACATAAACAGCTTTATCGACATATACATACATTTTTTTCCTAAATATGTCTATGGGTACCAACAATTTTGCTAGATCTACATACCGGGCATTAGGCCTTTATACACCAACTACGAAATTCCCACGTCCTATATTTGCTAGCGAAAATTCGGTAGCGTTGTTATCGCGTTTTGTTTACATTTGCTCCTTTTTGCGGCCATGTTATTGGCCGTGCACCTCTAACGGAAACAACGCATTGCTAAATATTTGCTAACGAAAATTCCGTAAGGTGTTGTTATATATTGTTTACATTTTGCTCCCATAATTCATAATTCATGGCACACACAAATTTTTTTTCCTGATTCAATAACGAAATTAATTGATCCAATTAATTTTTTAATTGAAATATCTTCAATAACGAAAATGATAATATCAATCACAGTTTTAATTGGGCATAAAAAAATACTTGATTAAAAAATTAATTGATTTCATTAGCAAATTTCAATTAATTTTTTAATTGATTCAATTAAAAATTTAATTGATGTTGATTTCAAAATTCAATTAATTTTTTAATTAAAAAAGGTAATTATTTTCAAATGCTTTCTGAATCGGCTTAGTGTTTTTACTTTGATTTACAATTGTTTGTTTGAAATAAATTTTTAATAAAAAATTCAAAAAAAAAATGTTCATCACTTTTGTCCGATTAAAAAGTTAATTGTATCAATTAATTTTTTAATTAAAAATTTTAAAATTTTCAATCATTGACTTAATTAACTTAATCTTTCTATCTTGATTAAAAAGTTAATTGTATCAATTAATTTTTTAATTGAAAAAAATTTCAACTTCTATTAACTTTTTAATTGGA
>PGFW01035491.1:9209-21616 GCA_003123925.1 Haematobia irritans | reverse complement strand
TTTTATGGTTTTTAGAAATTACCTCTAGATTTTCCAGTTTCAGGGCAAATTGAGTAAAAAACTACGGATTCTAGTAGCCCAAGACCCCAAATCGCGAGATCGCGTTTATATGGAGCTATACCAAAACCTGGAACCGATATAGCCCATCTTCGAACTTGGCCTAGCGCCTGCGTAGCGAACAAAAATACGATTCTTGAGCCACATTTCAGACGATAGCCTCATCAGAACAGACGGGCATGTTTATATTCGTCTTTACAATTTCTAATAATAAAACACATTTTATTTTTACACTGCGACCACTTTGTAGATCTACGTGGTTCGATCCATATCAAATCCTTCAAATTTATTGATTGCTATATACAAAGCTTTATGTCCCCATACTACATGTATTTAAATCTGAATCGATTTTAACAAAATCTAAAGAGTTAAAATTTAAATAGTCTAATACCCTGGGGCGGATCACACTGCTAGTAATAAATATTGGAAATATTTGAATCTAAAACCTTTTTATATTATGTATGGGGCTTTGTCTAAATCTGAGCCAATTTGGCACACATTTCTCAAATGTTAATTATTCTCTCTGTGCAAATTTTCAAGTAAATCGGAGAGAAATGACCTGAGTTTATAGACGGGCAAAATTTATATAAATCTGAACCGATTTTGACCACATTTGGGAATGTGTAGTAATGAATATAAGAATTGTTATTGCGAAATGAAATTTCAGACTGTCAAAAAATGATAGAGCTTTTGGCTACAACCAGCTATTAACCTTTTAGAAAACATTGAATATTCCTCATTATTGGGAAGTTTCACCCGCAATTACATTCATTTTGATCGCATTGAAGATCTCAATGAATTCAAATTTTCCTAAAATATCATATTTAGCTTACAAAAATATAAAAGTGTTTTAAATTTTGGTTGGCCAGAAGTCGAGCAAAAATTAGACTTCCGACTCCAGCAAAAATCTTCATGACTCCGACTCCCACTCCACAGCCCTGGTTATAGCTATCGTATGCTATGGATTATAATCAGGGCTGTGGAGTCGCAGCCAATTTTGCTCGACTCTGACTCCAGTATTTTTCATCAGCTCGACTCCGACTTCCGGATGTCGACTCCGGGTAATATAACTAAATCTCATTTTAATACCACTAATTTGTTAGTTCTATTGTGCGAGGTACCTGTAAGTGGATCGATATAAAGTTTCGTATTTATTTATGTTGTTGCAAAAAAGGGTTCTTAATTATAACATTAGATGCCAAATTGAACTCCATATTTTCAAATTTAGGGCATGTTTAATAAATAAAGTAATGATATAAATACCCATCATAATATGAGAAGATTACCAACAGTATATGTATTTGTGGACCAAAAATTATTGATTACTATGCTCAAATTTACTTTAAATTTGTGCGAGCTATATAAATGTTTTATATTCCCATATGCATGAATTTAAATCATAAAATCGATTTAGAAAAATGTGTATATATTTTCTACAAAATCTATGTACTTACAATTTAAATTTTAAAACGTTATGGGACGTAACACAAGATTTAACAAAAAATTATAAAAATGCAAGCGAAAGTCTTAAAGTCGCGGCCGGCGATTTGTCAATATACCGTGCACAACTTTTTGATATTTAGATCTACATTTTTGATAAAATCTTCAAATCAGGACTTCTAGAAAATCTCGGAGCAAATATTGGCGAAATATTTATAATTATTTAGACAATTTCGCAAAAATGCATTTATGATTCATTCATTAACAAATTTGAAAATTTGAGTCATTTCAACAAGTTTTCGACTTATTTAGCAGTGAGTATCAGTGAGCATAACATTTTGGAAATTTGTTTGTCTAGTAAATAAAATTTTGCAAAATTTTATATAGAAATAAAAATTTTGTAAAATTTTCTACAGAACATAAATTTTACTAAATTTTTCTATAGAAATAACAATTTTGGCAAAATTTTGTCTATAAAAATCAATTTTTGACCAAATATTATAGAAATAAAATTATTATAGAAATTAAAATTTGGCAATTTTTTTCTATAAGAAATAGCAATAAATTATTCTTAAATTTTTTTATAATAAAAATTATTCAATAGAAATACAATTAAAAAAAATTGTGTTAGCGAATAAAATTTTGCAAAATTTTCTAAGAAATAACATTTTTGCCAAAAATATTTCTATAGAAAACAAAATTTGGACTAAAATTTTTCTAATAGAAATAAAATTTGACTTAATTTATATAGAAAAAAAATATTCTATTATTAATAAAATTTTAATACATTTTTTTATAGCCCGTATCAGTGAGTATTATGCTGAGCATCAGTAATGAAAAAAAATTTGAGAAAATTGCTATAGAAATAAATTTTGACCAATTTTTTCTTATAGAAAAAATAAAATTTTGAAAAAAATATCAATAAAAAATTAACAATTTAGAAAAATTTGTGTAGTAAATTAAAATTCTGGCAAAATATTCTTCAGAAACAAAATTTTGACTAAAATTTTAATATAGAAAATAAAATTTTGACAAAATTTCTATAAAAATAAAATTTTTGACAAAATTTTACTATAAAAATAAAATGTTGACCAAAATAAAAAAAAAAATCTATTACTATAAAATTTGTCAAAAATGTTCTATAGAAAATAAAAATTTTGACTTAAATTTTTTATTAGAAAATAAAATTTATCAATAGAAATTAAAATTTTGAAAAAATTTTTATGTAACAAACAAATTTTGCAAAATTTTCATATAGAAATAAATTTTTGCAAAATATTTCTATAGAAACAAAATGTGTGACTCAATTTTCCATAGAAATAAATTTTGACTTAAATTTTTCTATTAGAAAAAATATTTCCTATAGTAATAAATTTTGAATAAATTTTTTTATAGAAATAAAAATTTTGACAAATTTGCTATTAGAAATAAAAATTTTGACAAAACTTTTTATAGAAATAACAATTTGACAAAATTTTCTATAAAAACCAACTTTGAAACAATTTTCTGTCAATATTCCACATAAAATAAAAAAAATAATTTCGATTGTTCGAAATATTTCAAATAAATTGATATGAGCATTAGAATGGATCGATCCAGCCCATCTGCAAGTCTAATATTCTAGGAAACATAAAAAAGATTAGCCGTAATTGGAAGTTGATTTTCATTTACAATTCATGCCTATTACATTGATCGGAATGAATAACGCAATGGAAATAATTTGCGTTAAAAACTTGCTTAGTTACAAAAAAATTTGAAATGTTTTAAAAAATTTGGCTTAGCCGGAGTCGGAGTCGAGCAAAATTTTTACGACTCCGACTCCAGCAAAATCTTCAGGCTCCGACTCCGGCTCCACAGCCTGGATTTAATGCAAATTGTTTTGTAAACATTACTAAAAGTATCAAACTAAGTCTCTACTTCGCCTAGATAAACAACATCGACTATATAGACATATTCGCCATCTTCATCTAAAATATTAAAAGCTTAAGGCAAAGTCTAAAGTCGGGCAGGGCTGACTATATTTATTACCCCTGCACCACTTGTAGATCTAAATTTTCGATTATCCATATATAAAGGTTTGTCCCAAATACATACATTTAAATATCACTCGATCTGGAAGAATTTGATAGACATCTACAAAATCTATAGACTCAAAATTTAAGTCGGCTAATGCACTAGGGTGGAACACAATGTTAGTAAAAGTAAGGAAAGTCTAAAGTCGGGCGTGCCGACTATTATTATACCCTGCACCACTGTGTAGACCTAATTTTCGATACAATCACCATCGTCAAATATGTTGGGGTATATATTAAAGGTTTGTCCCAAATACATACATTTAATATCATCGATTTGGACGATTGTAGATAACTTTCTAAAATATTATAGACTCAAATTTTAAGTCGCGCCATAATGCACTGAGGGTGCGAAACAATTGTTGTAAAAAAGATATTGGGAAACTTTAAATCTGTAGCAATTTTAAGAAACTTTGCAAAGTTTTATTTATTGTTTATTCGCTCGATATATATGTATTAGAAGTTTAGGGAAAATTAGAAGCCATTTTTACAACTTTTTCGTCTAAGCAGTGGTCGCATTTTTACAAGGAAAATGTTGGTATTTTTGGACCATTTTTGTTCGAAATCGAAAAAAAACATTTATCATATGGGAGCTATATCTAATCTGAACGATTTCAACTAATTTGGCACGCATAGCACAATGCTAATTCTACTCCCTTGCAAAATTTCAACTAAATCGCCGACCAAAAAATTGGCCTCTGTCGGTCATATCGGAGTGCTAAATCGGGACGGAAAGCTATATATGGGAGATATTTATCTTAAATCTGAACGATTTCAATCAAAATTTACCAAGCCTTCGCGTAGAATGACAATTTCTACTCTCTATGCCAAAATTTCAACCAAATTGGCGTAAAACTCTTGGCTTCTGGAACCGTATTAGTCAATATCGGCGAAAAGATATATATGGCGAGCCTAATATCTTAAAATCTGAACCGATTTTAATAAAATTTGGCACACTTGATTATAGTACTGAATTGTTCTTTCTTGCTGCAAAATTTTAAGTAAATTAGGGCGTAAAACTCTGGCTTCTGGGCGCCATATAAGTCCATACTCGGGCGAAATATCATATCATGGTAGCTATATCTAAATCTGAACCGATTCTTCCAAACTCAATAGGGATCTATTCTGGGCCAAAAAACACATGTTACTTTTGCAAAATTTGGAAAGTCGATTGGACTAAAACTGCGGACCTGACTTTGATCTTACAAAAATGTGTTCACGCGGACGACGGAGAGACCGGGGGACACCGCCTAATATCGACTCAAGAGCCCACCCTGAGCATTTTTGCAAAGGACACCATTTTGTGTCCTATCTCTTTCGTCTCCTTCTGGGTGTTGCAAAACATATGCACTAACTTATAATATACCTGTTCCACAGTGTGGAGCAGGGTATAAAAATCAACTTTATGTTTCAAAATTCTTCTATTCGAACTTTTTGATCCTTGTCATCTTGTCCAAAAAACTTGACTAGAACTGATGTTCTCAAGGATCAAATTCATACCGTTACATCGCGTTCTAGCATTCAAAGGGTAATTTGAGACCAAACTTTAATACTAGCCTCCTTAAACTAGGACTCAACTTATTATGTGATTATATAGAAGGAAATAACAACATTTATATTTCTTCTATATATATATATATTTATATATTATATATATATTATATTATATATTATATATATATATATCATATATATAATTATATATATAATATATATTATATATATATTTATACCCTAAAGCACATAGTTGGTTAAGGGTATAATAACTTTGATCTGCCCAAAAAATGTGCTTTACCAGCAAATATTAATCTTTTAGGGGACGAACGCTATTGAATCTGGAAAAAAATCGGTATGGAATTAGATATAGCCTCCTATATACATGTAGTCGCCCAATTTCGATTAAATGGGGTCAGATGCTCGATTTGGCAACATTTTTTCTCGGTCATAAATAGCCTATTTATTTAACGTATCTTACTCAAATTTTTAGCGCAAAGTTTAAACCTTCTGTTGCTCGTCTAACCAAACCTGCAAAATATCATCCGATTTTTCAAAAAATTTGCCCTAATACCCACCACTTTTGACCATAGGTGGCCTCATTTATTAACCAGATCTTAGTCAATTCAGTACAAAGTAATCTCCCTGCCAGGGGGGGGATCAACCAAACCTGCAATATATAATACAAATTCGGTTCATATTTTAGATAAAGCTTCCATATATAAGCATCGCTCGATTTTACCCAAATTAACTCTTATTTTTATTACCCAATGTTACTTAATTTCAAATATTGAAGTATTAGCGGTCGTAGTTAGACTTTACATGTCAGCTCTTACTTAATATATATTCCCAAGTTTTCACCAAATTTGGCATTATATTACCCACACTAATGCAGCGATTTAGTGGCACACTAACTCTTTTAGTGCAAAATAAACTTATAGCTCCTTAATTATCAGACATTTTTGCTCAGATTGGTTTGATAAAACTCCCATAAACATGATACCCCTTAATTTTCTTTAAATATGGAAATGCGCTTTATCTCCTAACCCTATTTCAATTATACCAAACAAATGCTAATGTTTTACTAATTCAGTTAGGGTGGTTTAGGGTATCGATAATTAGTCGGCCCCGCCGCCGACATTTCTACTTTGTTTTTTTTTTTTTTTCAAAATTCGTTACACCCTTTTATGTTGTTAGTTATATGCCTGCAAAGAGTAATTCTCTTTATATGCTAGCAAGTTTAAATGAAAGGGGAAAATAGGCAAAGGCCATTACGGTAGTTGGTATATGTTCTTGCATATTCCTATGGATAAGGGACTTGTTGTTGGTTCCTTTCGACTATGGCCGTCACAAACTGGTTGCAATCATGAATTGTATGTAGGCCAGCCCAAAACTCAGAGCTTCCATAACAATCTGTTGGTAGCACTTAGCATTTACACTTAAAAAGACAACTTTTTATATTTCAAAGCAGAAAACATTAAACCGCAAATATTTGCCAAAAAAAGAAAACGCCAGGAATTTCAAATATGAATAATGATTAAAAATTTAAACTTATAAAAAAAGGTTGAGTATTCCATATATTTTTCACTTTGCGGAACGATTTTGCCAAATTTTGGCCATAAAAACCCTTATTATCAACGATCGTACTCAAACTTGGCTTACTATAATCTTTCTGTAATACTAGCAATATCATATTATAAAATCATCGAAATCAGTTTAGATTTTAGACTATAGCTCCTAAGATATATATATTGTATCGCCGATCGTTCCCAAATTTGCCATAAACCCTATTTATAACCCTGGAAATTTGCACAAAGTAACCTTTCTGTGGTATTCAACTAAACCTGCCAAAATATCATCGAAATCGGTTCAGATTAGATTTATAAGCTCCCATAGTATATGTTAGCGCCGATTTTTAAAAAATGTATAACCTAATAAACCCAGCGTTGCCAATTTAGCTTGTTTCCGCCTAGATTTTGGCCTTTTTTTGAAGACGTTTAGCGGCGGAAAAAAAAAAAAAAAAAAAAAATTTTTTTTTTTGGCCCGCCGGCATTGTTAGCTGTTTAGCTTTTTTTCTGGCTTTTTTCATGACCCTTTTAGCACTATTTTGGCTTTTTATTTTTCGACATATTCCTATTGAAATATGGATACTTTTCGTTTTTATTCTAAGGCCTTTGCTGCAGAATTAGGTTTTCCACATATTTTTCAAAAACTCAATTTGAACATTAATATTTATTACCTAGCCATTATGCGGGCATTTTTGCAGCATAATACACCTTGTTTGTAAAGTTTTTTTCCCTCATATTCATAAAAAGTTATCGTAAACTCTTTAAATCCTACTATTTACCATTCCAAATTCCTTATATAAACTGTCAGAATTTATAGGAATAATTAGCATTTGTACTCGTTTATCCTTTTTATGTTTATTATAATATTCTAAACTTATTATGATATTACTAAATTTAAAATAGTAGATGTGAATTGCTTTGACACTGAAAAAATATTTGTGGTGAGGCAAAGATTTCATGTCCTTAAATACGAAACGCGATTGGTTATAATAGCATTTGCCTGAAATTTCTCTTATATAAAACTTTTCCTTTGCCCAAAGCCTATAAAGTCGTTTTGGTCCTTATAGTTAAGTGATTTTTGACTTAAAAATGGGGGTATCTTTTCATGAAAGAAGGCCTAGGCATCGTCATTCTAAAAAAATTCTTGAAATTAATGAAATAGTCTTTAAATTTGTGGAGCTTTTGTTTATCTTGACCACAAACCAAAATAGCGTTCAAAAGTNAGTGTTGTTGAGGCAAATGGCCAAGTAGCGATTTCCAAAGGATTTTGAATAAATACAAAGCTGAATAAAAGACTTGATTTATTTCGCAAATGTATTATAATAAAATTCCTATTATTGAAGAAAATAAGGTATTTAACAACATAATTCAAATTAAATTAGTTAATCTAATAATTACATACTTTTTGGTTTGAAAACCACTAATAATTAAAAAGAAATTCTGAATTAGCTCCACGTCACCACGCTAACTTATATCAACTGCAACAATAATTAAATATTAAAATGGTGGAAGCCTGGGACGCATCTTGACAATTAAAGTTTCGTTAATAGATAATTTACTATTCAAAAATCGATATTTAGAACAATATAAAATATTTCATGTTTTAAATTAAGTGTTGCCAGATCAACAATGAGAAAATCATGGGGCTTTTGGTTGTAGCGCCAACATTCCCCCCGCAGTATGGCTAGAAACCTTTTCGCTACCAGACTCCTTCTCCAAAGCTACATCCAAAATCGCAAGCTTTGTTGCTGGCCTTTCCATTATCCCGCGTTGGGTCTGTACTTTTGCACTACGGACCTGTCCGTCCCTTGCCAATCTCGTTTCTAGTACCCTACCTCGCAGCCAGACATTCCTAGGAAGAGAAGAGTCAACAATAATAACCAAGTCTCCCTTTTCTAATGGTTTTGGCTTCTCGTGCCACTTCGATCTACATGTTAACGACGGTAAATATTCAGCCAGCCACTTCTTCCAAAATATATTTCCATATTGTTGGGAAGTGAGCCAATTTTGCCTCAATACAATTTCCCGATCGTCGCACATAGACAACGGTTTCATCCCACTGGAACTTCCTACCAAAAAATGATTCGGAGTTATAGCTTCCGCATTATCTTCCTCAACTGGAACATATGCAAGCGGTCTCGAATTTATAATATTTTCCACTTCAATCAGCATATTCAAAAGAAGTTCATCAGTAGGATGTCTGGATGGCATGGTTTTGTACAATATAGTTTTAACTGAGCGAACTAAACGTTCCCATGCACCGCCCATATGGGGTGAGGCCGGTGGATTGAATATCCATTTTGTTGTAGGCGTGGTGAACGTTTTCATTATCTCATTCCGATCGACTTCCAGAATGGCCTCTCTTAACTCCCTCTCCGCACCGATAAAATTTGTCCCGTTATCGCTATAGAACTCAAGCGGTATTCCTCTTCGTGCCATAAAGTTGCGAATGGCTAAAATACAGGAATTGGTCGTCAAAGAATGTGCAACCTCAATATGTACGGCTCTTATGGTCAAACAGGTAAATAAACACCCATAACGCTTTTCTTTGTGGCGATTTACAGTCACTAAGATTGGCCCAAAAAAGTCTAAGCCAGTGAAAGCAAATGGTGCAGAATATGACGCAAGACGTGCACGGGGCAGCTTTGCCATCTGTGGATTCGTCGGCTTAGCTTTGTTTATTTTGCATTGTTGGCAACTCCGAATAGTTGATTTATAAGTGGCTCGTAGTTTGGAAATAGAAAATTTCTGTCGTAGTTCGTTAATTACTGTTTCATTATTCATATGACAGAATTTGTTATGGTAGTGTAAAAAAATCAGCTTAGTAATATGATTTTCGCGGGGCAAAATTACAGGCCGCTTTTGCGGTAAGGGCACATCTGCCATATCTATTCTCCCATCTACATGCAAAATACCATTTTCTAAATAGGGCGATTTAGAATAAATATCGCTAGATTTCGATATAGGATTATTAGATTCAAGCGATGACATTTCTTTGCTATAGTTTTCACGTTGAGCTTGTCTATATAATAAGCGTTCAGCTTCCATCAAGTCCTCCTGTGTCAACTCTCCCATTCTCTTTTCACGCCCTCTGCAATTTCGAATGAATCGTTGAACAAATCCTGCTGCTCTCAAAAGACGGGACCACTTAGAAAATCGTAAGGTATTAAATAGAGGTTCATAATGTGTAGTTTGGCATACGTGTTGTATACGCTCCACCTCCGTATCTATTAGGTCAGTCTCCATATGTGGCCAGTGATCTTCGTGCTGGAAAATGAATTCTGGTCCGCTAAACCAACGACTACAACTCGAAATTTGTGGAATTCGGGACCATTTGGTCGCATCATCGGCAACATTTAATTTACTAGGGACCCAATTCCATTCTTTTGTTGATGACAAGTCCAAAATTTCAGTAATTCTAAAAGCCACAAATTGCTGATATTTGCGATGATTGGAATTAATCCAACTCAAAACAGTTTTGGAGTCACACCAAAAGTATTTTTTTGAAATTTTTAATTCATGATTTTCTGTTATAAATTTTGCGAAACGAGCCCCTATTAGGGCGGCCATTAGTTCCAGTCTTGGAACCGAAGTAATTTTCATTGGTGCCACTCTCGTTTTAGCGCCAACTATGGAGCAAATAATAGTATGACCTTTTGATAATCTGAGATAACACACTGCGGCATACCCGTCCTTACTTGCATCAACAAATGTATGCAGTTGTATTTCAACACCGTCATAATTGTGTAAATCTTTCAAATAACATCTGGGAATCTTAATTTTTTGTATATCAGGTAGTATTTTAACCCACTGTGTCCACCTTTGTACCAATTCATTAGGAATGGGTTCATCCCAATTTGTTTTTGCTCGCCAGACATCTTGCATCAATACCTTAACATACATTATAATATGACCAATTAAACCAAGGGGGTCATATATTGACATAACTAGCCTTAGCATCTCACGTTTAGTTGGTGTTTTCATCAACGAAAATAAATTGCTTTCTAAGAGCCATGGCGCAACTTTAAAGGTTATAACATCTTCTTGTGGTTCCCAGAAAACACCCAAAACTTTTTCGACTTGCGTCTCTTCTTTCAAATTTATACATTTAGCACCATTTGAAATCATTGATGGAATCGCTTCTTTCACTACGCCGCTATTGGTAACCCAATTTCTGATATTAAACCCCGCTTGGCGATGTATATATCACACCTCTGTTATTAATCGGATAGCATCTGCTGGATTCTCAACCGAATCTAGCAGGTCATCAACGTAATGGTTCTGTTTGATTGATTTGGCTGCCAGGGGAAACTTAGTTTTAAATTTATACGCATTTAGATTTTTAATGTATTGTGATATGCTTGGAGCACATGTTGCCCCAAATATTATAATATCCATTACATACACATCAGGTTCTCTATTTTGATCACAATCTCTCCAGAGAAACCGTTGGACGTCCCGATCCTCTGCTCGTATGTGGACCTGATGGAACATCTCTTCAATATTGCCGCAAATAGTCACAGCGTTCTGTCGAAATTTAAAAAGAACAGCTGGAAGAGATGCCATCAGGTCCGATCCTTTCAGCAAAAAAGGATTCAAAGATAAGCCACCCGATTTTGCCGCATCGTCCCAAACCACTCGCGACTTTCCATGCTTATTTTTATTAAAAACCGCAAATATGGGCAAATACCAAATCTTTCTATCAACTCTATCACGCTCCGGCTTACTCAATTTCCTTATGCAGCCTTTCGACAAATAAGTAGATATAGTATTTCTAAAAATATGATATAGGTCAACATTTTGACTCAATTTTCTTTCTAAGCAAATCAATCGCCTTAAAGCCATATCATAACTAGATTTGGTGTGTGTAAAAGAAGGTTGTCAATATTATCACCATCCTTCATTGCACCGGTTCTCACATGTTGTAAATACGGAGAACGGAGAAACGTCAAATGCAAATGAAGAATGTGTAAACAATTCACATATTGAGATTGAAGGAGAAGAAGCAGTACATAATTCACATAGTGAAAAAGCACAAAATATATTGTTTAAAATAATTCCCATAAAAGTGTACGGAAAAGATAAAATAATTGAGACTTTCGCGTTTATTGACGAAGGGTCGTCAATCACTTTAATGGATAAATCTATTGCAAATGAACTTAAATTGGAGGGAGTTCCCAATCCATTGTGTTTACGCTGGACGGGAGGTATGGGTAGAGAAGAAAAGAGTTCAATGAAAATAATGATTGAAATTTCAGGAGAAAATGGTCGTAGAGTAAAACTAAATATATGTACTGTGGAATCGTTAAATTTGCCAGCACAATCATTGGACTACGGCAAATTATCACAACGTTATCGCCATTTGCGACAATTACCCATAAAAAGTTATGAGGATGCGGTCCCAAAACTTCTAATTGGACTGAATCACTTTGATTTAGGAGTATCCAATCAAATTCGTGAAGGGGCTCAACATGAACCTGTTGCTGTTCGAACTAAGCTAGGTTGGCTTATTTATGGAACCATGGCTGAACCTGAGAATACAAGTAAGCATTTTTTAAACTTTCATGTATGCGACTGTGTAGAAAACGATGAGCACTTAGATGATTTAGTTAGAAGTTTTTATTCTCTCGAGAGTATTGGTGTCTGTACAAAAGATCCCCTTATTGCTGAAAATGAAATGCGTGCGTTGAATTTGTTAAACAAATTTACTAAATATAACAAAAGTGGACATTATGAGGTACCACTGCTGTGGAAATATGACAGTTTTGAATTACCG
>PGFW01035482.1:26887-39096 GCA_003123925.1 Haematobia irritans | reverse complement strand
ATACGAAAGTGGTCGCATCTCACGCCCGAGTCTAAACCATGCTGATGTTCGGTCCAACATTTGGAGTTCTAAGAAGTAAGGGCATTATAATAGTTTCAAAGTAATGGGCCGATACGAGTCTCCAAGATTGGTTGTTTTTCTGGTTTTCGAACAAGAACGTATTTTTTTTTTTGATATTCGAGGGTGTTGTGAGGTGAAACATTGAAAGGCTATGGGTCCAGAAACCTTAGCCCATTCTCTCAATGTGCTTCAGCATCCTCAAGAGCTAAACCAATCTGAGCAAAATGCGGTTGAATACTTTTGGCGGTCTTTATCGCTCTGGAGTTAGAACTCTTTTGCTTATGACCTATGGGTGAGGAAGACTTCACGGCAGACCGCGCAGGAAGGAAAAAATGGATGGGAATAGTGTGCGAATTACGATGGGGAGGAGGGCCTAGTGTAGTCATACATAGTTGAATTCCCGATGTGTTGTTCTCATCCTTGACATAGGAAAATTACTTGTCTAGACCCCAGTGTGTAGGACCGACTGCAATGACGGTCGTTGGAGCTGAAGTTACCGGGCTGCCTGGCACAGAATGATGCCCTCCAAACTTGTGGATAAAAAGTGATAATGCACTTCTTCCGGCCTGACTCGTCAGGAAGGTAAAATGTATGGATAGGGATTGGAATTAGGGATGGAGGTGGGGTGGGCTTAGGTAGTCATACATAGTTGATTCCCGTGGGGTTGTTTGCACTCCTTTAAGCAAAGAAGAATTTCTTGTCTAGACCCAGTGGTATAAGGACGGACTGCAATGAGGATAATTGACCTGAAAGTATCGCGACTGCTGGCACCAGGAATTGAGTCCTCCAAACCTTGGAATAAAAAGTGATTATGCGATACCTGAATCTAAATGTCAGATCTGCCAACTACAATAGATACGTGAAATAAACCATTCACCGAAGAATGGGTGTGGGATTGACGTGTTTTCTAAACTTACAACAACATGCATTATATTTTAACAAATTATCAATTAACATCATAATATATAACATAAGTGCATGATGGATACTAACACAGATAATGATTGATATATAATACCAGAGAAAATCTTTCGGATTCCCTCTCAAATATTCATCTTAGTCTCTGGTATACCGAAATGAAAACATCTAACGTGGTGGCCTTAAAGAGTATTTAACATTTAAAACCTTATGGCCGAAGATTTGTTGGTTTAACGGCAACTTTGGGCAGTTGTATTGCCATTAGGAAGGAAGTAAGTATTAAATTTCAAATGCTTTCATTAAATCCAATGTCCTCCAAAGGAGAGATTCTCGAAAATAGACCTCCAAATGTGTACTTGCCAATTTCAATATTTTGTTTTTCTCCAGTTCATCTATTCATTAAGGGTCCATTCGTACATAATTTAGGCAAGTATTGTAGCAACAATTTTAAGTAAGTAGCTGACATCATCCAAGGTATCTATAAATATGAATCTCGTGCAATTCGGAAATGTCATGGCCGCTGCCTGTGCAGTGGGTGTGGGTGCATGTTTTGCAGCTCGTAGGCGGTAAGTTATCCACCCTCACATGAATAAAATACATTTTTAAAATTGAAGTAAAAATGAGGTGAGTTAATATTTTCTGTTTTTGGTACTATTTAATTTCCCAAATCGCCAGGTGTATTATTTAGAGTATAGAGGTAACCACAAACAATTATCGCGTTCGCATATTATGGCGTGGTTTTTTTGCTGCTGTTGTAGGTGCTACTGTTTCCGTCTATTGGCCGTATGGTTTCAAAAATGCCCGAACCTGTTACGTGCCGTTTTTAACAATTTACAACAGGAATTTTCCCTTGGATCTCAGGGAATTATTTGTGTTTGCCTAAATGAGGTGAGTTGTAATATGGAATTGTTTTAAAAGTCTCTTCGAATATTTCTTATCGCTTACATATTATAATTTCATTTCACAGAGTTGTTTGTGGCTTAGGAAGGGAAGCAAGCCTATGTTTGGGTACAATCGCACGATATGTTTATGTCATTGCGTTCCAATAAGAAAATGAATAAATTTCTACAGAAAGAAGTTAAGTATCGCGGACATTCGTGTAGAATATACCGATTTGTTTGAAGAAATTGCAAAAAAATGAATCTCTTAATTCGGAAATTGTTGGCCACAGTAGATGTGAGTCCATGGGTACAAAATGTTCTACAAAAATTTGATTATTGGTTTATTAATTACGTTTTGAAAGCAGAAAGCTCAGATAGGACAGGGTTTCGTAAATTTGAAGATAGGTCAATATTTTATTTATAACAACGTACGACTCCCTTAGTTATCGTACACAAGATATGGGGTGTGCGACTGAAGTTAATCTGGCGTTAGAATTTCTGGGTATCTTCGCAATCGGGAATTCTAACATTGAAAATTCGCCTTCGCACGCAGTTTGGAGCTTAACTAAGTCATCTCGTCGAGAGATTTACAGCTGTCTATGGTCGCACTTGTGTTAACAATAGAGTCCAAAGATTTTATTGTAGGTTAGTTAGGTGGCAGTGTTACCCACATATGGTGAACTTTCTTTCTTATCACTGATGTGCCCGATTCCAAGTTAAACACAATGACAAGGACCTCATTTTTATAGCCGAATCCGAACGGCGTTCCACATTGCAGTGAAAACACTTAGAGAAGCTTTGAAACACTCAGAAATGTCACCAGCATTACTAAGGTGGGATAATCCACCGCTGCAAAACTTTTTGGTGTTCGACCTTATGTATGCAAGGCGGGCATGCTAACCATTGCAACACGGGGTGGCTCCCAAAGATTTTATTGTTGATCGACTGTCTGAGTATATACACCTACGGGAAGTTGGTGAATTTCCATTAATGGACCTATTACAGGACTGATATCCTGCTGATTTCTATACTCTCTTGATATTAAAATTTTGTTGGATCTTCACTTGTATTGAATTTACAAAGTCATATCATCATATTCCTTTCTGGTGCGATTCGGATGCTCACATAAAACTGGTTCCTAAGGGATTTTCCAGCTGTGTTCTTAGGACCTGTCTATGGGTTGGTCCTATAAATTGTCACAGGACCTGTGATTCGCATTCTCAAAATGAAACTGGTTTCCAAAAGTTTTCCCGACTGGTTCATTAGGACCTGTCTATAGATTGGTCCTACTAAATTGTCTCAGGTCGTGTCCTTTGGAATGAGTCCAAGTCATATCCTAAAGTGTAAAATTTAACCCGTCAATGACAAACCCATGTTTAAGCTACTGGCCCCTTCCATAGGTTTTAACAAGAACTGGGAATGATCCACACACACCAGAGCCTGTTTCAGTAACGGCCACGATGTTGATCCATTTCCCGTAGGGTACTTTCTTATGTTGGAACATTCCCTACGGGAAATTGGTGCAAATTGCCACTGACGGACCCATCACAGAAATGGTGCTGATGCTCCAGTTAGTTGCAATTTTTAAATAGTCGTGATTTGTTGATTTCCGTACTCGCCGTGTTCGACATATTTCAAATGTTCGAAAGCGATTCAAAAGCCCAAACTGAAACAGTTTTCTAAGAGTTTGTCCGAGTGTGGGTCCTGAGGACCTGTCCTTTGGAATGAGTCCAAGACGTGTCCTAAAGTGTAAATTAACCCCGTCAATGACAAACCCATGTTAAAGTGACCGGTCCCTTCCATACATTTTGACCAGAACTGGGACTGGTCCATACACACCAGGGACTAGTCCTGTACCGACTCCTGAGAAGGGAGTCGTACGTTGTTATAAATAAAATATTGACCTATCTTCAAATTTAAGAAACCCTATCCTATCTGAGCTATCTGCTTTCAAAACGTAATTAAAATCCATAATCAATTTTTGTAGAACATTTTGGTACCCATGGACTCACATCTACTGTGGCCAACATTTCCGAATTAAGAGATTCATTTTTTTGCAATTTCTTCAAACAAATCGGTATATTCTACACGAATGTCCCGCGATACTTACTTCTTCTGTAGAAATTTATTCATTTTCTTATTGGAACGCATGAATAGAACATATCGTCGATGTACCCAAACATAGGCTGCTCCTCCTAAGCCATTTTGCTTAATGGGGGTGGAGTTGTAAATGGAATTGCTTTTATAAACTCTCGAATTTCTTATTCGCTGGTACATAGTATATTTGCATTTCACAGAGTTGTTTGTGGCTTAGGGGAGAGCCGCCTATGTTTTGGGTACATCGGACGATATGTTCTATTCATGCGTTCCAATAAAGAAAAGAATAAACCTTCTACAGAAAGACAGCTAGGCAGTATCGCGGACATTCGTGTAAATATACGATTTTTTTAAGAGATTTGCAAAAAAAATCTCTCATAATTCGGAAATGTTGGCCACGTAGATGCTGAGTACAAATGTTCTACAAAAAATTGGAAAGGGCGGGGGTGGTGGCGGTGCGCCCGTGGGTCGGTGGGGGGGGGGGGGGGGTCGATTTTGCGATTTTGAATGTACGTTTTGAAACGCGGATAGGCTCAGATAGGACAGGTTTCTTCAAATGTTGAAGATAGGTGAAATATTTTATTTAAAACAACGTTGAAGCTACGACTCCCTTAGGTTATCGTTACACCAGATACGGGGTGCTGCGGACTAAGTTTAATCTGGGATTAGAATTTCTTGTATCTCGCAATCGGGGTGGAATTCTCTATCTCATTGGAAATTCGCCTTTCGCACGAGTTTTGAACTTAACTATAGTCATCACGTCGGAGAGATTTACAGCTGTCTATGGTCGCACTTGTGGTTAATCAACACAGCAGTCCAAAGATTTCTATTTTGTATTAAGTTAGGTGGCAATGGCGCGATGCTATCCACCCATTGACGTATTCAGTCCATTGTGATACCCACAATTGTGAACTTCTCTCTTATACGAGTGGCTGCCCGATTCCAAGTTAAACACGATGACAAGGGACCTCATTTTTTATATCCGAATCCGCAACGGCGGTTCCACATTGCAGGGTGAAACCACTTTGAGAGAAGCTTTGGACAACACTCAGCAAATGTTCACATTCATTACTAAGGTGGCGATATCCACTGCTGAAAAAACTTTTTGGGTGTTCGACCTTATGTATGCCAGAAGGCGGGCCATGCTTAACCATTGCAACACGCGGTCGCTCCCAAACGATCTTTATTGTGATCGACCTGTCTGAGGTTATATACCCTACGGGAAAGTTGCTGCAAATTGCCATGTCTAATGGACCTATACAGGACTGATATCGCTGTCTGATCGTATACTCTGCTTGATATTAAAATTTTTGGTTGGATCCTTCACTTGCATGAAATACAAATTGCTAACTGATTCCAGAAAGCTTCAGTATCATCATATTCCATTTCTGTGCTGTATTTCGGATGCTCAAAATGGAAAACTGGTTCCTAATTGTATGTTCCCATGACTGGTCTCATTAGCGACCTGTCATGACTTGGGTGCCTAGATAATTGTCACAGACCTGTGCATTCGTCGGCCGATGCTTGGAAAATGAAAACTGGTTCACTAAGGCATTTTCCAAGACTGCCTTCATTAGGACCTTGTCTAAAAAAAAAAAATTGGGTTGGTCTGCTGTACTAAATTGTCTCAGGTCGTGGGTACCTGTGGGCCTTTACCGGCCGCGCGGGGGGGGGGTGGAATGAGTACAAGTCATATCCGTAAAGTGCCTAAAATGTATAACCCGGTCAATGACAAACCCGATGGTTTAAGCCTGACTTGTGTCCCTGTTCCCATAGGTTTGGAACAAAGAACTGGAATGATCCACACACACCAGAGCCGTGTTTCAGTAACGGCCACGATGTTGGCATCCAGGTGTTTCCCGTATGGGGTACTTTCTTATGTTGGAACATTCCCTACGGGGAAATTGGTGCAAATGCCTGACGGGAGCCATCACAGAAGGATGTGCTGGAGCATCCACGAATAGTAGCCAAGTTCTAAATAGTCGTGATTTGGTTGATTTCACAACAATCCACCCGAGTAACAATACAGACCACCCGGTCCGTTCCGCGTGGGCCACGATAGTTTGGCAAGCGAGGCCTCACGTTCGCGGACATGCGTGATCCGTTCAAAATGGAACACCAAACACTGAAACAGTTTCATAAGAAGATATATATTGAATCCACCAACCGCGAGAGAAGTCGCGAGAAGACGCAGACCGGTCCTGAGGACACTGTAACCTTATTGGACCACATGAGTCCAAAGAACGGTAGTGCCAATTGATCAAATGATCACACCCCCGAAATGGCAACAACCACATCGCTTAAAAGTGGACAAGGAGCCAGGTCCAGACCGAACCCTCCATCCAAATCTCAATTCCTAGAAATATTGGACCTGGGAGCACTGCGTCCAAAGATTAACACACCATCGGGACTATAAGCCAGTCATTACCGCGCCCTTATCAGCCAGTGGGAGGATTCCATTTCCGAGTAGGAACCAGGTGAGTCGGGGTTCTGAGTTGGCGCAGATTCTGCCCAATAGTATGCCTATCGGGCGGGCCTACACCGACTACCGTTTAATTGCTCAAACCAGTCCCATATAATTCTGAGAACCGCGGCACTTAGAGCACAGCTCAGGACCAAATGCTGAAGATCTCGGCAGCGAAAACATCTGTTAGAGGCGAAACAGAGAACCATTACACCTAACCGTTAAACAAACCTTGTTGCGTGGTCCGCTCCCGCCTGTCTCAATGCCCATATAGCAAAGATTGCAACCCCATAGCAAACTAAATAGGCGTAGATAAGATCGGACAATCGTGGCGCGATTCGGTAATGACCCACCCAACGAGTCTGAGCCAACCCAAAGTGTTATCAACAAGTAGGACCACTTGAACAAGACACGAACAAAAGTATGTAGTTTCCGAACGATACGAATCACTATCCATATATAGAGAGGATTGTAAGCTTATGTATAAATGTAGTACAACTGCGTGATCGCTTTCCATATTTGAGATATATTCTTAATTGCAGTTCCTTAAGTCATACATCGAGCGTGGAGAGATAGCAAATTATCCCACACCATAAAGTAGCCTCTCTGCACTCGCCGCCATTTCTCATTAATATCATAACACTCATAATCTAAACATTACTAACTTGGAGCCACGCTCCTGTTTGGGCAATAGGTATACAGTAGCCGCGCCGCTCCTTAGTTGGTACGATAACAACCGAATTCTAAGATAGGACAGCGCCACCATACTTTCAGCATATCCCTCTCTAGACTATTCATATATACCATGCTATGTGAAACCCGATCAGTGATTAGGTGATGATCGATTATCCACGCAGACCACAGAAGTCTTAGATAGTCAAGTCAACCAGAGAGCGAAGCGTCGTAAATGCCCTTTCGTCCGAACGTCGGTAATCATGTTATATCAATAACAATAGTATTGCGACTCCGAATGCGGCAGAGTTTCGCTGAACGACACTGGGTGCCGGCGTGCCGAACCTGCACATCTTGACCAATGACGAAGCAAACGTGTTTGAGTAGACAGTGGCGTGCGCGACGCGACCGTGCGTATGTGCAAAGCTAAGTAAAACACAAGTCACAGTACACATCGAATACAAAACGAACCAATATAATAGACTGTGTGCCTACGGGAGTAAGGTACAGCATGATGGACGCAACGCAATGCGTCGAGAAACCGTCAACGAGCGCCTGGAGGGGATATCCAAGTCAGACGAGCGCGTGCCTCGCTGCTGAACCCGGGGGTGGACAGCGACCGAAGCATGACAACGTATAACATACCGACAGCAAATTGCAAGAAGAGCACCAGAGTCCGCTGCTCAGTGTTGGATAAAGCTGCACGCAGATGAAGAATGGACGAGAATATAGGATGCCCCGTGCTTTAATATTTTTGAAATGCGCGCACTGAATAGTTTTTTAGCTGATTATCGGTTGAGGAAGGAAAAGACATGGCAACAGCTGAACTCACCGCCGGGGCCCCCCGCCCAAACAGCAGCTCAATACTCTGGAGCGTCCCGAATTGAAAGATCGGAAACCCAACCAAAAACAACAAACCAAAAAAAACCAGAACCCCCAAGCCGGTTAAAACGCGGCGCCCATATGAAGAAGAAAAAATGTTGTTCCGACCAATACAATACAATTCATGAAAACAATGGCCAAAAATTCATGCAAGTAAAACTTCGCGCCCATGTCGACCCCCCTTACCCCCACCCACCGCTATTCTCCAGATCTGAGACCCCAGCGACTTTTCTTGTCTCAGAGACCTCAAGAAGGAATCGCTCGCAAGCGGAAATAATATAATACAAGAAGTGAATCGTCGAAACTGCAGGCCACTTACCATTTCGAGGCAAAACCGAAGGTAAATAACTACCAAAAAATAGGATCAAAACAATTCTCGGCTATCAAGGGTTCCAAATTGTAATAATAAATCGACTGTTCTCGCCTCTTGAAGAGGATCACCTAATTCGCTGCATAATAAAACGTTCAATAGATTTTATATCGAAAAAATACAAAGAGTGTTAATTTCCTCTATTGTCAGATACGAACCGAGGGTACCCTATCAGAGAACACCAACTCGTCCACCAGGACGACGCCAACACGAATAAAACAACTCAAAAAAATCCCAATCCAAACACTGAAAAAACCTTTATCGCTTGCGGTGTATCCGCCTCCAAGATACCCCTCTCTCTCTCGGGGTGGCAACCCACATTGAACCCCTCCTGTGAAATAAATTCGAAGCCACGAGTATGCCTATAGAACAAGCTTGCCACCACGATTTAGAAGCACGGGTAATGGTACACTGTCTAACTCGACTTTCCATTCTCGAGCGGGCAATCTTCAACGGTGAGAGCATGATGCAAGGACCCATCCCAACCCCATTCCCATAATAAGCACACAATATCTCCACACGTAAAAGGTGAATTAGAACTTACTCTTGAGTAGTTACCCAATTGTACATACCACATAAATCATCTAGAATTATTAGGAATTCGCCCATAAGCCTCGCTGTAATTCAATTTGATCGAAACTTATAAACGAAACAATCTCATACAACTATCAACGCCTTTCCAAGCCGTGAAAAGCTATAACAACTCATCTGAAACCGAGATAGTGGCGCTCTCTGCATAATAAGAAGGGCGACGTAGTCTGGTTGCCCAATAGCAGATAATAGTTAGTTGCCAGAGACCCTCTGCCCGCTTAAACTGAGGTATCTGTATAAGGGTAAACTAAGCCAAATTTTGGAAGCAAACCATCTTACCCAGTTCCAAATAGCTGGATAATGACATCACGTCCACCCCAAATACGTCAATTAAGAAGGAGATTCTGACGCATGAGATTCACTCGCCGAAGTATGGCACTCCTTTGCAAAGACTCATATGAGATACATCTCATCTTACCAACCATGCACATATATACACGCGACACGAAATAAAAATCCATCACTCGAGGAACTTGATAACTACTGGCAGAAGACAGAATATAACGAGATCACGAATTCAGTACCCCCCATCTCGCCCCTCCTGGCCTACTCCCTGACATATCACCACGGAATAAAATTACTGTCAAGGTCCATGACAATGCTCCCAAATATTCTGAAATTTCTTCCCTTAAATACCACGAAATATCGCGCGAGAGCCACCGTATATCAAAGTGCAATAGCGATGTATGCAGACAACCCCAAAGCTTCGCCTTGCAACTCAAAATACACAAAGTACAACATCGGTGGGTTCGTAATTTCTACATGTCAGAACGAACACAAACAACGTTTTTCACCCGGTGTGGATAATACCTTCCCCTACAAAGTACACATGACAGTGACCACCCATTTCTCCGAGGGTTCTTCACAAGCCATCTACTACGTAATATTATCACCTGAGACAAATTGGCCCACCCACCCGAGCATTTCGGACCCTCGGCTATTTAAGAAAGGACCATGGTCCCCTAACATGTCATTGACCTTAACATGGAATCGGGACATCACTCAGTTATCCACGAGAGAAGTTTCAACTCCTATGTGGTATCAACAATGGCTGAATAAGTCTAAGTAAGGCCCTGAGCAATAACACGGCGCTGCCACCTAACCCCATAAAACCTAAACCAACACAGAGAATTGGTCACGCTCAAGCTTGATTCGGATCTCTCTTCGTATAGTCTTCACCAATGCTATCCCATTAGTTCACCTTGTATAGAAGAAAACAAAATTAAGTATCAAATTCCTCAAACTAAGAATCGCAGAGGAGGACATTACAATGAAAACCTATTTGGAATATCTTTCGTCAACACCAACCCCAGGTACTTAATCTCCTTCTTATTCATATGAATTATTCCCAAAGGGTTATTCGAAGCTTCTCTTAACTTGAGATTTTTTCAAATTACCAGTTCTCTTGGCCCACAACACTTAACACTTTAATTACAAATTTTTGGCAGACATTACCAACGCAATTATACAGATCATTCCATTTAATCATTCACTGTGTTGTTCATTTCAACACTCTTCCTGTCCCTGCGTGGCGAAACAACTCTCATTTGCATTGACGACCTGATTGAATTATATCCAACAACAACTCAATTTTTCAAATCTTTTCCTTCAGGCCTTCAAGCCATAAACCATATCCGGTTTTCCTGGCCCATGGTATCAACATTCTCAATTTCCTCTGCGCACTGGACAAAATAATCAGGTCAAGAGCTCGGGCGAAAGTCTAAGGCGCTACAACTCCCGAAACACGGGGATATACACATACCCCGCAACCTCTTTCACGGGTAAATTTCACAATGAAGGTCCCGAAGAAGAACTGCCGGTGGAACCAGCAGCCACTGGTAAGACCAACATGCTTCGGATAACCCCTGGCTACAACAAATGTCTTCATTCAAATTCCTGACATGTTACTGTATGTGACTCCTCTCAACAGCTAAGCTAAGACCACAACGGCCACACAACAAGAGAATCCTAATTTATAAATAGATTACTCCTTCTACTTATAACACAGTTTGTGTTCCTCGATATACAATTGCCAACCCGATACCCGTGCCATCGAGGGTTATTTTATATACAAGTACTTCCAAAAAACTAAGAGTGCGAGTCCCTTGGACAATCTAATTGGCGAAAGCATGCCATTTATGGTTATCCCAATGGGTGCGCTTATGGCAGGCCGTTCTATCCCCAATTCCAAATCCCCGTGAGAGAGGCTATGCCGTTGTGGGCGCTGCTCATTTTCGGGGCTGTCACTCATACAGATGTCGCGTTGGCAATGTGATTGTCTATCGAATCAAAAAGTTGAACCAGGTCAAAAAATAAACCCATAGGTACTGCAGGTACAGGTGAATGATAGCTGTGCTCATAGACCAAATGCTAAACATAGCCGCACCCCATTAACCCTCCATGTATCCGACAAGTATATTATATGGTGATTAAAGACACGTACCTGCCATAATCTGCCCGATTTTGCTGCTCCTCCAAGCGCTACAGGATGGTATCAGCTATCCATATATTGTCGAGGACCTTTTATAGTGTGCGCGACTGTCACAATGAATCAAAAATATTACATAAATGGCAGGGCATTACCTATATCAGCAGCCGCAAAGGAGGTCTTGAGAGTAATAAAACTACGTTTCGCTGCCGTTGGTAGGACAGGTCCGGGAGCAAACATGAGAATTCCTTTTGGGTCCTCGGTCCCAAACGCATATCTAACACTCATCAAACACTGAATTGAAGAACACACACCTCATTACCAGGCGGCTGACGAAACGTTATGGAAGTGGCACAGAAATGAAAAAAGAAGCGAAAACGAAGAAGAATGCGTGAAAAGAAGAACCCTAAAAATACCAAAGAACCGAACAACGATATGAAGAACCTCTATCGATTTGAAGTCCTCTACCAGGCAACCAACTGAGTATCCTAAGTCTACGAACAAAAATAGGCCCTACACTCGAATGCACACATCGCCTAACGCCCAAACCACAAAGAAGGACCAGAATCAGACAGTGCACATCAATACCACGTCGCCAAACCTCCCGTAAAATTCCATCTTTTGAAAAAGACACCACCACATTCATCTTGAATCTTAAAGCCCTTTAACCAAGTCACATCAACCTCATTAAACTCAACTAAACTATTGGAGAGCGCCGACACATAACCACCAAATAACCGGTACTACAATTATCGCATACGTAATGCCTTCGGAAGCAATCTTGCTAAAAAATGCACCCAACATCTGCAGAAGAAGTTCAGGACCCACCCGATGGCAGGAACGCGG
>PGFW01035470.1:9241-20157 GCA_003123925.1 Haematobia irritans | reverse complement strand
ATCAAGAGTTGGCTAAATATAATCTTTTATAGCACTAATTATGTGCAAAAAATCATTGAAATCGGTTCAGATTTAGCTATAGCTCCAATATAATTTTACGCGCCGGATTTTTTTTATTGGCTATATAAACACTTATTTATTCAACTACGATAGTCTCAAAAGTTAGGTTACACCTATCAAGTTGGCCAAATCTTTTCTTAGCAATGTAATATTGAAAATGATCGCAACGTCAAGATTCAGTATAGCTCCTCCATTTATTGTATTACTCTCCATTATTCAAATTTGGATAACCCTTTTAGTATATCGCGAATTACTAATCATTGCTAGTCCAGTCTCTCTGTATGTAGTATAACGGTTATGTAGAAATTTCACGAAATCGGTTTCAATTGTAGATACCCCATATATGTATCACCCGATTTTGAAAAATTCGCCCCTAATTAACTTATGTTTGACCATAAGAGGCCTCATGTCTTAACTGTTCTTACTCAAAATTTTTGCACAAGCAGGTAACCTTTTGTGGTTTAAGAATGCAAACCAGCAAACCTATTATAGCAAATTGGTTCAGATTTACATATAGCTTTCCATATATATGCATCGGCTCGATTTCCCAAATTGGCCAATAATACTCTTATTTATTAACCACATTTTTACTAAATTTTCAAATTTTGATGTACTAGCCGATCGCTATTATATAACGTACTTGTAGCTCTTTACATAAGAATATTGCTCAGATTTTACAAATTTGAATTTTTTACCAGACTAATTGACGCGATTTTCTCTTTTTTAATAATGGGTTCAATATTACACGCAAAAAAATAAATTCTTTCCTCCCAAACGACATTTTAGACAAACAAAGTTCGTTTCTCATTTGCTTTTCGGATGTAAGAGTGTATTTGGAAGAAAAGTATAATACTTTTTGTGAATAACCGTTTATTCTTTCCAAGATGTAAGAACGTTTGCATAAAGCTAACTCAAAAAAAATTTTTATCTGGCTAATTTGCATTTGCCCTCACATCTTTTCTCACTTCACGAAGATTTTTAGTTTCTTAAGGCACCTTTTTTGTAATACAAACAATGTAGAAAAATATATACGATTTTATAAAATTTTAAAATTTGTTTACCTTTCGCCTGGGCGTGAGAATCGAACCGCGACCATGCTTTGTTAAGCCAACACACTAACCACTGGAGCTAATGTTTACTGTTATGGTCCATCAATAGATATAATATCCGATATAAGTTTTATATTTATATTAGCAAGCTTTCGGCGCCCACGAACTCGAATAACACAAAGTTTATTTAACAGAAACCAACATTTATTTGACACCTGGAGCATGGCTTGCTGAACGTCGTGACTCTCATCCCAAGGGTCGTGGTTCGATCCCTGCTTCGACCAAAAGTTTTTTTTTTTTTTTTTTTTTTTTTTTTTTTTTTTTTTTTTTTTTTTACATATCATTTCCTACATTGTTCGGAAGATTCGAAAAAAATGTTCAAACTTACATTCTACTGATATTAAATTTTGAACTGTAAATGTTTTTTATAAAAGACAAAAGTGCAGAAAAGAACAGTGTTTGAATAAACGAAAATGGAACTCTGTTGTTGTTTCAAAAAGTAACGTTTATTTATGTGAAAAGAATAAAAATTTTTAACAAACGAATTTTTTGGTGATAAAAGTTTAAAATTTTTCGAAGCAATTTCAAAAAAACTCTAACAAAAGAAAAACGTTTTCGGTACAGTTTTCCAGAAACGTTTTTTTCTTTGCGTGTAGCTGGCATACTAACCCCGTAGGTGCAATAATCCCGCCCAATACAGCGCAGTTTTGCTAGAATTGTAGGGGGAATTCCCGTATATGTAGTTTTTTCTAATATTTGGTATTGTTAGGGACGTATGCCATCAATGTAGGGACATTGTTCCACTCAACACCATTGTAATAATTCTTTACATTTGGGGTGCTCTAGATTAGGAAATTAAGTAGCCGCAAGGCTTGAATCTTTTAACAATGTGTGCTAATAAACAATGTTACACTCGTGCCAAAAAAATATACTAAGCAAAATTTGAAGATGACCACAACATCTAACCAAACAATAATATTCTATAGAAATTGTTTGTCAAAAACTTTATTCCTGTAGAAAATTTTGTCAATATTTTATTTCTATAGAAAAATGTTTGTCAAAAATTCGTATTTCTATAGAAATTTTTTGTCAAAGTATGTATTTCTATAAAAAATTTTCTCAAAATGTTATTTTCTATGGAATTTTTCTCAAATTTATTTATATAGAATTCCAATACTCACATTTTATTCGTATAAAAAAAATTTACGCAAAACAAAAGAGATTTTTTAACCTTTTTCAAAAAATTGTATTCTCTTAATAGAATTAACAAAAAAAAAATACATTGTTTGCTAGGAATGTCTACCAACTGTGGCACAGTGGTGTAATAATAAATTTATTTTCTACGTTGTATACGTTGCATTTTCAAGTTTCGAAGATAATAAATACTTAGAGAACATTTTTATTCTGTAAAATTGTTAAAATATAAACGAAAAATATTGTAAAGGAAAATTTGTTTTGGACAATGTATTAGGACAAGTAAGAGAACTTTTTTGTCCTTGTAGGTAAAACCCCAACATTTTACCCGACATACACTGACCATTGAGCTATATCCAGATTGAGACAAAAGCACCCATAAACATGGTACCCCTTATTTGTATCCCTCATCATCATAGGAATGTGGGTATATTAACCTGTTGCAAATTCCGTTTGTTTAACCACTCAAAAATATTGCTCTAAGTACCCATAATTATATACGTTATATTCTGGTCGTGGTGAAATTCTGAGTCGATCTAAAGCGATGTCCGTTCTGTTGAAATCCACGCTTAAACTTTCCGAACGAAACAAGCTATTCGGACTTGAAAAAACTTTTGGCACAAGTAGTTGTTTATCCGATGTAGGTCGGACGGGTATGAAAATGGGCCATATGCGGTCCACTTTTAGCGTAAGTAGCCCCGATATAAAGGGAGTCCCTCAGATTTGGCTTTGTGGAGCCTCTAACAAGAAGCATATTCAATCCGATCTCGCGCTAAAATTTGGTATATGGTGTTGGTAAATATGTCTCTAATCAAACGCATCAAAATTGGTCCACATCTGGACCATATTATAAATATAGCCCCAATATAAACCGATCCCAGATTTGCTGCGAAGTCTCCAAGAGAAGCAAATTTCATCCAATCCGGTTGATAAAGTTTGAAACATTGTGTTAGTATATATCTTAAACAACCGTGCCAGAATTGTCCCAATATCGGTCATAATTATAATATAGGCCCCCATAATAAATACATTCTCCAGATTTGAACCTCCGAGCCCTCTTTGGAGGAGCAAAATTCATCAGAATAAGTTCAAATTGTCAAAAATTTATTTCTAATAGAAAATTTTCAAAATTTATTCTAGAGAAAATTTTGTTAAAATTTATTCGGTCATAATAAAATTTCATCATTGTCAAATTTTTATTTCTATAGAAAATTTGTCAAATTTTATTCGTTCAATAATCATGGTTGCTCACTGCGAAGTCCAAAATAGATCTAAACCAAGATTTATTTCTAATAGTAAAATTTTGTCAAAAGTTTATTTTCTATTAGAAAATTTTGTTAAAATTTGTTTCTGTGGAAATTTTTGTGAAAAATTTCTTTCTATAGAAATTTTGTAAATATCACGAAGCATCTCCAAAATGATCGTGTCGCATTATTTTCATGAAGAACTACAGATGAAAAAAGCTTTTTTGGCAAGAATGGGTGCCGCATTTGTTACAGTCGATCAAAAACGCAATTATAGAAATGAACTTTCTTAAGCTTGTTTGGATCGTTTAAAATGCGAAAATAAAACGGTTGTTTTTGGACCTTCAAAGGTATTTTATTGATTGACTATCTGCAAAAGGGTAAAACCAATAAAATTCAGAGTAAACTATGCAACCATTTTGGATCAATAGAAATGTACAAATTCGAAAAAAAACTCCTGGCTTACGAACACAAAAAAAAAAAAATAATTCTTTTCATCAAAGACAACGCACCAGCGGCACAAAGAGTGTTTAACATGGCTAAAATCAACGAATTAAAGTAGAGTTGTGCTTGACCGAACCGCACCTTATTCCCCCAGTGACTTTTACTTGTTCGCCCAAAATCTAAAAAAAAATTTTGCTGGCAAGCGTTTTATCGTCAAATGAAGAATGCAATTACAGTTGTAAAACCACATATTTTTTGAAGAACCTTGAGGAAAACTAAATTTTAAGCAATGGGATAGAAATGTGAAAATGCGTTGGACAAGTGGTATTTGAAGATTATATGAAAAATAAAAATAATTTTTGAAAAAACTAACATATTTTCTTTCAGTTTTCCAAACCGCCTTTTATAAATATGGTTAGGTAGGTTGGGTGGCAGCCCCGATGTACTAGGCTCAACTTAGACTATTCATCCATATGATTGGTGAACTTCTTCTCTTCGTATATAAGGGAAGTCTACATAACTACGAACCGATATGGAACTTGGCGAGGTAAATTAGAGATCCAGAATTGATATATGGTGGTGCCTATATGGGGGCTATGATACAATTGAAATCGAGATGGACCTTAGCCATTGCCAAAACATGGTTACATTAGCGACTCATACTAGCACAGATGTACCAAATTTTAACTGAATCGGATGAATTTGTGCTACACTCCAAGAGGATCCGGCGGTCTGTTTTATATGGGTGCTATATAATAATTATGAGCCGAGAATGGACCATTTTGCATGGTTCTTAAGACCGTATACTAACACCGACGTACCGCCAGTTTTCCAACCGAATCGATTGAATTTTGATCCTCCAAGAGGCTACGGAGGTCGAATCTGGGGATCGGTTTGGACTGATATGGACTAATTTTTGCATGGTTGTTAGTGTTCATATATTTACACAAAATACAAACTTTCAATTGAATCGGACGAAAATTTTGCTCGCTCCAACAAGGCTCCAAAACAAAAAATATTGGGGATGTGGTGTCATATGGCCGCTGGATGTTATATGATTATGGGACCGATATGGACTAATTTATGGCAATGCTTTGTTAGAAACCCATATAACTAACACACGTAACATATTTCAAGAAGAATTTGGATGCATTTTGCTCCTCAAAGGGCTCCGATGGTCAAATCTGAGAATCAGTTAATATTGGGGCTTATATAATAAATATGGACCGATTATGAACCAATTTTTGCAGCGGTGTTATATACCATATAGTGAACACCACGTACAAGAAATTTCAAACGCGGAATCGGAATGAATTTTGTTCCTCCGCAAGAGGCTCACAGAGGTCAAATCTGGCGAGATCTGAGTTTATATGGGGGCTATATATAATTAGGGACGTAATGACTCAATTTTTGCAGCGGTTTTAGAAGCCATATAACCTAACACACAAATACCACCAGATCGCATAAATGAATGATAGCTGAAAAGGCTCCGCAACCCCAAAATCTGGGGTCCGTTTATATGGGGCTAATATCGTAAAATGTTCCGATTGGCCCATTGATCAATGCCGATCCGACTTATAACAATACAAGTAACTTCAAGTTTCAAAGTCGTATAGCTAATTTCGGTCGGAAAGTTAAGACCAGTGATTTCAGAAACAAACGAGACAGACATGCTTAGTCGACCTCAGAATTTCACCACGACCCATCAGAATATATATACTTTATGGACTTAGAGCAGTAATTTTCGATTGTTTACTAAACGGAATGAAACAAAGTTAATATACCCCCCGCCATCCTATTGGTGGAGGTATAATTAATTGGATCAATTATTTCGTGATTGAAAACAAAAAAATATTTTTTTAAGTGCTTTCAGGCGTTTCTGCTCACATTGAGATACTGCTCCTATATAACATTTAGCCCTTTAATGTTCTAAAAATATGGAAATGCGGCTTATCTCCAAAACCTATATCAATACTTATGTTTGCTAAACGCACCGACCTACGATGGTATAGGTAGAGGTGTTAGGTTAAATGTGGCAGCCCGATAAGATTCAGGCCTCACTTAGACTATTCAGTCCATTTGGTGAATAGGGTATGAGTGTGCACGTGACATCGAAATTGTCGTGATTCACGAAAAACTTTCTGTGACTCATGATTTAAGCTGACTCTATCGTGAGTGTGCGTGTTCGAGCCGTAACAGAAATTTCCGAAAAAATACGCTCATAGAAAATAATCCAGCTCTCAGACATAAAACGCTTAACGAGCTGAAAATACAAATTACAATTTTAAAATGATATTTGGGATGTTTTCAGACACGCGGATCGCTAAGTAAATACTCATAAAAATTATTAGTGAGTCCACAGACATTTTTTGTGAGTCACGATATTTTTCGTGAACTCACGGTATTGTTTTGTCAGTCACGACATTTAGTAGAACAATTTATATTCTGAGTCCATAACGATATCGTGGCGTAGTTAAAAATATTAACTCACTGTGCCACAACCTCTAGTATAGGGTTATGAATATAGACGGCCACGCCTGACTTCCTATCTACTTATATTTTTTATTGGATTTTTAAAGATGTTTTCGCATCGACCAAAAAAAAAATATGTTTTTCTGTCGTTTCACTCCGAAAAAGAAGAGCACTGTGCGCTCGGAGGATGTCTTTATAACAATATTTGTTTTGTCAATCCTTGTTTTCGATGTTCGCCAGGCACCTGTACGTGGAAGAACTCTTTTTCATATTTTTCCTATGCTAATACTTTTAGCATATAGTAAAAACATACTTCTACATAATTAATTATTGACAAAACGAGAAACAATAGCAGAACATAAATGAAGTTAATGACTTTTTATTGCATTGGCAATTATGTCCAAAACAGCGCTAAGTACAACTTAAGTTTGAAATTACGGAGAAATGTGTCTCTATGGATTTCATAAAAATAATAGGCATAAAGAAAGAATAAGGCCAAAAACCTGCATAAACAAGACTTTGTAAATATAATCATATAACTTATGTATCCGCAACTCTCCAATCTTTGACTTTGACATGTATTTAAATTGAAACAAGTTAGGGAAAGTCTAAAAGGTCGGCGGGGCCGACTATATTATACCCTGTACCATTTGTGTAGATCCAAATTTCGATACATATCACAATCCGTCAAATGTGTTGGAGGCTATAATATAAAAAAAGGTTTGTCCAAATACATACATTTAAATATGCATCGATTGGCAGAATTTGATAGGCATTTTACGAAAAATCTATAGACTCAAAATTTTAAGTTTGGTGTAATTAGCCAACTAGTGGAACACAATTTTAGTAAAAACCAGTAAGGAGAAAGTCTAAAGTCGCGGCGGGGCCGACTAATTTAATACCTGCACCAACTTTGTATCATCTAAATTTCGATAATATAACATTCCGTCAAATGTTTGGGTGCTATATTATATGAGGTTTGTCCAAATACATACATTTAAATATTCACTCGATCTGGAAGAATTTGATAGACTTCTACAAATCATATAAAGACTCAAATTTAAAGTCGTTCTAATGCATCTAGGGTGGAACACAATGTTAGTAAAAAAAATATGGGAAACATTTTAAATTCTGAAAGCAATTTTTAAGAAACTTCAGGCAAAAGTTTATTATGATTTATCGCTCGATACATATGTATTTAGAAGTTTAAGTTTTGAAAAATTAGAGTCATTTACAACTTTTCGACTAAGCAGTGGCGATTTAACAATGAAAAATATGTTGGTATTTGATCATTTTTGTTGCAATCAGAAAAAATATATCTAGATGGGAGTCTAATATCTAAAATCTGAACCTGTGATTTCAATCAAATTTTTGGCAAAGCATAGCTACAATGCTAAATCTACTCGCCTTGTGCAAAATTTCAAACCAAATTGGGCCGAAAAACTCTGCTTTTTAGGACCATATTAGTCCCCAATATCGGGAGAAAGATATATAATTGGGGGGGGGGGAGCTAATATCTAGAAATCTGAACCGATTTCAATCAGATTGTGCACTCTTGACTATAACACTAAGTGTTATGTTGTACAAAATTTCAAGCAAATCGTACATAACTCTTGGTTGCGTGGATCCCCAATATTAGTGTCATATCGGCGAAAAAGATATTATATGGGAGCTTATCTCTAAATCTGAACCGATTTCTTCCAAGATAATAGGGTTCTATCTGAACCCAAATTAAAGGAACATGTTTCCAAATTGAAGGCGAAATTGGACTAAAATTGCGACCTAATGACTTTGATCGCAAATTTTGTTCAACAGACAGACGGACGGACAGACGGACACGTTTATATCGACTCAGGACCCACGCCTGAGCATGTAATTGCCAAAGACACCAATGTTGTCTATCTCGACTCCCTTCTGGTGTTTACAACATATGCACCTAAGCTTATAATACGCCTGTTCCACATGTGGCGGGCAGGGTAATAAAAAATAAACCCATTTTGTACTTTGTATGGGGACACGTGATCTCTTCCATCTCCATGTCGTTAGAAAAGTAAATAGAGAATACAAAGCTATTTAATCAATTAAAACAAGTATTACAGCACTAAGTCGGCCCGGGCGAATCTTAAATACCCAACCACCATGAACCATATAGTATGGTTTCTTTGAAAAATTTCAGGATGGCCTTGAGGAGCCAATTTCATCGCAATTTCAAGGGAAATAGATAAAAAACTTCGGATTATAGAAGCCCAAGAAAGTAAAATCGGGAAATCTGATTCTATATGGGGGCTATACCAAAAGATGGACCGATACCACCATTTTGGGCACAGCTCTTTATGGTCTAAAAATACTCTCTAGATTTCCCAAATTTCAAGACAAATTGGGGATAAAAACTAACGGTATTCTATAAGCCCAAAGACCCCAAATCGGAGGTCGTTCAAACTTATTATACCCTGAACACTATGTGGTTTAGGTTATAAAAATGTGGTAAAAACTAAATAAACCCCATGAAATTGAGAAAAATGTGAAGGAAGATGCGATTCGGCAAAAATTAAAAAAAGATGAAAATTGAAAACGACACTTGTTTGGGAGGAAATATTTATTTTTAATCGGACACTTCTAGCTCGCGATATGATTTGTTAAGTGAAAAAAGGCCGAAAAACTACAAAAATTTGCAACCTTCATTTTCGAATTCAGCAGATCAAAATACATGAGAAAAATCATCTCTCATCAAATTTACATTTTCAGCGTAAACTAGTGTTATCTTAGAGTTTATAAGTGTAATGACCTGAAAGCTGTAAAATTTTTACAAGCTGTGTTTGTTTAATTAAAAGTCATAAGTATTTAAATTTAATAAGCTATATGTAAGAAAGGCCCGGAACATTTTAAATGACCTGTCAACTTATTTAATATTTCGTTTCCTTTGGTGACTGTTAGTCTTTTTAGTTTTTTTATTTGTATGTAATTATAAAGTGGACAGTAAGGTTTAAGAGTAGCTATAAAATTTGTCACCCTAAGAACACTGTTCGCAAAATTTTCAACTAGTTTTAAAGGACTCAAAAAACTTTGATATTGTAAGTTGAAATGGAAACAACACAAAAAAGTGATGAAGACAGAAAAGCAACAACTGTGGAAATATACCAGGCCTCGCATCCTTTTCCGCTAAATTAAAATTCCGCTGATTGCATTTCCACAATGATACACAGATCCCATTCACATGCCAGCACAATCATTGTTTGCAGTGAATGTGAACCAGAACAAAAACAAAACCGAATCCTATCTCATGCATATGTATGGATATGCAGAAATTCTAACACATATCCATAAGCAACTCTCCACATCGTTCTTCACACAGATACCCACTAACTCACAAGCACACATCTCGCATATATACTGGCATTCCGCTACAAATATTCGGGGAGAATGGTTTACTTCAAGTGTTTTTTGTTGTTCTCCGCAGTGTTTTTATATGGGACGATGAGTGAATGCCTTTATTTCGCCTCAAATAGATTCGTTCATGATTACATGGGCTAGATGTTCTTAGAGACAAAGACATGAACCGCATCTTGTAGATTGCTTCCTATTTGTATGGATGTATTTGCTAGATTCTTTGGCTGCTGTGTTTTACATTTATAGATTAGGGCCTCCAAAGGCAAAATATTTATAACCTGTACACAGTGATGTTATACCTTTAAAATATTGGTATTATGAAATGGGATCAAAAATGAATTATACAACTGTGAATTATGATTGTTATCAGAGTCAAAAAAGAAGGTGTTTCGGTCTTTTTAAAACATAGAAAAGTGATGTTTTCAACATCTTCAAAATTTTGAAAATTCGAATTTTTTCGTTATTTGGAAACCAATGCGATGGGAGTATAATTTTGATTTCCGACTATGTTAGGTATATATTCATGATCATTGAGAAATGTAAGACGATATAACTATGACCGTCTGGCCCTCGGTTTGTCTGTTGTTATCATGCTACCGTGCCGCCTTCCAATAATGGGCTATCGTCCGGGGAAAATGGATCTCTAATGAGGTATTGAAGCTCTGCAGCCGCAGCCATGGACGTTCCAGCAGGACTATTTTTACCACATAATGGCCACCAATATCTCCGAATACCAATTCGTTGGCATTTTGAGCCTGGAGCATTTTGGAGGGTAAGATTTTTTCCGACATTTTTTGTTTTTGAACAATAAAATAAAAATACAGCGCTTTACAACATATTATTACAATATCTATTCAAGCTTATTGGACAACAGGCTTAAAGGAATTGATACTATTAGGTTATTGAAAAGAAAATGTCATGTGCCAATCTACACTGAAAAAAAGTATGATCAGTTCAAAGATTTTTGTCTTTACACGAAGCGGAAAATTGAAGTAAGGAGAAGAACAACAATTCTCTTTTAAATTATAGTTTTTGCGTACTTGATTCTAGAAACAAAGTTTGATTT
>PGFW01035464.1:0-10646 GCA_003123925.1 Haematobia irritans | reverse complement strand
TGATAAGCGAGACAACGGATTGTCTGAAAGCTTCTTTCATTTGCTTTTAAAGAAATTTTTTTAGGATCAAAAGAAGCAATTTTTGGCTTGTCTAACTAATTTCGCTCGTCAAAAAAGAAAACTCGTTTTTTCAGTTGTAAGTTTGGGATGCCGGTAGGGTCGAAGGACGGTTCATTATCATGAAGGAAGAGGACGCTTTTTGCTTTCGTCATTTAAGAGCATCGAATTGACATCCGTCGCGTTATGATGCGTCTATCGACTATGCGCGCATCTCACCGATAAGTCCGTATTTGTATCTACATGTTGTGAATTCCAGAACGTGTTTCTATGTGTTAATGGGATGGCCATTGTATTGTGGAATTATCATATTGCAAACGTGAAATAAAACGTCAACGATTGCTAATACGAAATTAGTTTTCGGTTTGAGCTATAGCACAAAGAGAGCACCTGCAGGTAGATTACTTTATTTTGCCTAAAATTTTGGGGCAAGAATATTAAAGCTATGGCATAACACTGAAAAAATATTTGGAGTGAAGCCAAAAAATTTCGTTGTTCGCTTAATAAGCGATTGCGAATTTTGTTTAGTATAGAAAGACGGCATTTTCTCTAATATAAAGTTTTTTGTTTCATGACCAGAAGTCAATAAACTTTTTCCCTTGAGTTGCTTGGTTCGCTTGTCAGTTAAGTTTATTGAAATTCCATTCTGACTAAGGTCAAATTGGCATTTGTAATAATTCCTGGAAAATTCTTCAAAACTAATGATAATCGTCTTTTTGCATGTACATGTTTTGTATCTTAACCTTCAAAGCAAATAATAGGAAATGTTTTTCTGCCTTTTTTTGAAAGACGGGTTTTAACTTAAAACCAGCATAGATTTCTATTTTTGAAGTATGAGTCTGCGATTTGGAAAATTTAAGTTGTGGGTAAGCAGTCGCTTGTAAGGGTCTTTAATTGCGCAAATGAAAAAAATTAATTAAATATTTTGTTTCGCTAGAATCAAGTATGGCAAATACTCAAATCATGCTGCTATTTTGCAAGAGAATTGTGACTTTAAAGTATTCTTATTCAATTATCCACTTTTTGACTGGAATCAATACAAAATCATTAGTGAAAGACAAAATCTTTGGAAGCGCGGGCATGCCCTTTTTTCAGTGTATTTCAACGGAGGTTTCCCTGAAATAACCGAACATACATTCTTTCTTTATAGCCAATGTTTGAGATTCCTGCCCTGGAAAGGAATAATGATCACCGCCTAAGCAAAATGGTTACTCTTGTATGGTGAGGCTATATAACATGTTTGACGCATCATGTTATTTTCTCGCACAGTTATGTAATTGATTTCGACAATCATTCTTATGTAGCATCGAAACAATGGTAACTGTTGTTTATATATAAGAATAAACACACCCGCGCGAAAATTGGTACAAAATTCGTATAAACTAAATTCCACGCAAGCGTTGTTAAAACCAGGGAAAATTTAAATGTTCTGTTGTAGCTGTCTTAACTGGCAGTTCACAAAATTACATTTTCTCATAGAAGAAAAAATGAACTAAAAGTAAAGAAGAACATCATTGGCGCAAATCATGACAATTTTAACGTGCATAACTATATTCGGCGAATCATACGAAAAAAGTTCTTTCAGCTTTAGTTCATATTGAACTGCATGTGTAGCTTCATACCCACGTTTAGTTCATAATATGATTGAGACATTCTTAAACATTGAGACATTAATTTAAGCTGTGGAAAATTCTTGGTGAAAAACAATTAAATTTAATTACTACGCAAATATTATTTTTTTTAGCAATAAAAATTTTGTGTTATGAACAAGAAAAACAAGTTTTTTTTGCGGCAATTCAATGTTCGCATGCTCCTTCTGCTTGTGTGGAAATCCAAGCGTGCCGAGTGCCGTTGAGTTCACTAGTTCTCTTCGAAAAAGCCTTCGCGATTTGCGTTTATCTCGTAGCAATTTGAGAACAATGGAAAATGTAGCATTTCGAGAAAGTGGATTTTGGTCATTTTACCTTTCACATCGACACGAAGTTGCTTCGTATTTTACATTTTTCTGGGAGCAATAGTTTTAATGTGGTATGCCCAAAATTTCATTTTGCGTCACAACATAATTTCATGTTGAAACTAGTCATATTGTTTCACCCAACCAGAATGGAATGCAGATTAACCAGATCACAGAAGCAAGATAGGACATGAAAAAATCCAATAAAAACCATAAAAAAATTAAACCCGCCCAAATTGCATTTATGAGACCAAGTCTAATGACAAAGAAAGAATATATGCAAATAAGCATAGAACAAAACACGACCCAACTTGTACAAAATGGTGTCATTGGCAAAAAGCACTTTATTTTCTCAAAATGAGCTCATTTTAAATCATTTTCTATGTGGTGGCCCAAAGCCTCATTTCTTTATGTATTCTCCCTCTCGATGGTTTCCCTACCCCCACATTGAAGGTTATTCATTTTGTTTAGGTTCCACTGTTTAATGCGACTGCTGAACTTCATAATCATAGAAAAGGAAAGGAGACGACCCAAGACATGGCGTGGAGACAATTGTTTTGCAGACAACAACACAACAAATGCCAAACTACTCTAACCATACTAAAAGCCTGAGTTTATTGTACCATCTCCGCAAGCAACCCTCACACTCAGCGATTGCCGACAAATGATTTTTTATATTTTGGACCCAACATTTTTGTTCCAAAATTTCGTATCACCGGACTGTTTTTTACCAAAATAAATTAATATAATTTAAAGGTAAATCTTCCAAAATTCTACTTCGATAGAAAATTTTGTCAAGATATTTTATTCTGACTTAATTTTCTGGCGGAAAATTTTGTCAAACTTTATTCGTTTCTAATAGGAAATTGTATAGCTTTTGTTCAAAATTTTAAATTGTATATGAAAATTTTGTAAATATTTTAATTCTATAGAAAATTTTGTAAAATTTATTTCTATAGAAAATTTTGTCAAAATTTTTTATGTTGCAAATTTTATTTCTTGGAAAATTCTTGGATCATAAGTTTTATTTCTATGAATTTTGTCAAAATTTTAATTTCTATAGAAAATTTTTTTCAAAATTAATTTCTATAAAAATGGATCAATTATTTAGAAAAATTTTGGTCAAAATTTTTATATTTGCAGTTATAAGAAAATTTTGTCAAACTGTTTTATTCTAAATGAAAATTTTGTTCAAATTTTTATTTCTATGATTGTCACAGTGTTATAAATAGAATTGTCAAACATTTTATTTTATACAAAGATTGTTTTACAAATTTTATTTTATACAAAAAATTTTTGTGTTGTTAAATGTTTCTATAGAAGCTTTTTTAGAATATTTAATTCATTAGAAAAATTTTGGTCAAAATTTATTTGCTATAAGAAAACTTTGTCAAAATTATTTCATAAATTGTCAATTATTTAAGAAGTTTTTAATTTTAGCTTGAAAATTTGAAATTTATCTATGAATTATGTCAACTTACCTAAGAACATGACTTAATATAACATTGTAATTTATTTTATATAGCAGCATGTAAAATTTCATTTCTATAGAAAATTTTGATTTTTCTTAATAGCTGATTAATCATTAGAAATTTTAAATTTATTATAAACTTCATTTATTCTATAGAATTTTCTTTCAAAATATTATTTCTATACAAAAAGTTTTCAAAAATTTTTCTATTCATAAGAAATTTTGTTAAAATTTTAATTTATGAGATTTCAAATTATATGAAAATTTTGTCAAAATTTTTATTTCTATAGAAATTTGTAAATTTTAATTTCTAAAGATTTTGTTGAAATTTTATTTCTATAGAAAAATTTTGTTACATTTTTTATTCTATGGAAAATTTTTGTAAATTATTTATATCTTCGTCAAATTATTAAGAATTTTGTCAAAATTTATTTTTAAATATGAAAATTTTTTCAAAATTTTATTTTTTATAGAAATTTTGTCCAAATTTTATTTTCTAATAGAATTTTTGCCTCAATAATTTTATTTTATAGAAAATTTTTGTCAAAATTTTATTTTCTTTAGAAAATGTTTGTTCAAAAACTTTTATTTCTATAGAAATTTTTGCCGAAATCTTTTATTTCTATAGAAAAATATATCAAAATTTTATTTCTAATGGAAAATTTATCCAAAATTTTATTTCTATAGAAAATTTTGTCCAAAATTTTTAGTTTCTTGATAGAAAATTTGTTGAAATTTTATTTGCCTATAGATAATGTTGGGCAAGATTTTTCATTTTCTATAAAATTTATTTCTATAAAAAGTTTTCAAAATTTTATTTCTCACAGAAAATTTTGTCAAAATTTCATTTCTATAGAAAATTTTTGACAAATTTTATTTGCTAAAGAAAATTCTTGTTCAAAATTTTATTTGCTAAAAGAAAATTTTTGTCAAAATTTTATTTCTATAGAAAAATTTGTCAACATTTTATTGCTATGGAAAATTTTGTCCAAAAATTTTTTATTTCTATAGAAAATTGTTTCAAAAATTCTTATTTTATAAAGATAAATTTTGTCAAAATTTTCAATTCTATAGAAATTTTTGTCAAATTTTTCATCTCATAGAAAATTTTGTTAATAATTTTGGGAATTTGTATAGAAATTTTGTCAAATTTTATTTCTATAGAAAATTTTGTTTAAAAATTTTATTTCTATAGAAAAATTTTGTCAAAATTTTATTACTATAGAAAAATTTTTTATTTCTATCGACAAGTTTTGACAAAATTTTTATTTCTATAGAAAATTTTGTTAAAATTTAATTTCTATAGAAAATTTTGTCAACAAGTTTATTTTTATAGAGAAGTAATTGGTCAAAATTTACGATTAGCTATAGAAAATTTTGTCAAATTTTATTTGCTATAGATAATTTTGTCAAAATGTTTATTTCTAATAGAAAATTTTTGACAAAATTTTTTTTACTGTAGAAAAATTTTGTTAAAGATTTATTTCTATGAAAATTTTGTCAATTGTTATTTGCTATAGTTGTCAAATTTTTATTTACTATGGAAATTTTTGTCAAAGTTTTATTTCTATGGAAAATTTTGTCCAAAATTTTATTTGCTATAGAAAATTTTGTCAAAAATTTTATATCTATTAGAATTTTGTCAAAATTTTATTTTCTATAGAAAAATTTTGTCAAAATTTTATTTCTACATGAAATATTTTGGAAAAAATACCGATTTGACAAAAATGGACCAAAATCAATCAAATTCCATTTGGTCCGAAAGTCTACCAAATTTCAAATTAATAATTTTGTTGAACCAATTTTGGTCGCGAATTGGGTTGAAATGGCAACCCTGGTCACACTGAATATTATTGGTGATGGGTGGTGGAGTGAATATTTGCTAATGTACCGTAACCGTGTCGCTGTTTCCACAAGTCATACGGAGCTTTTGTGTTTACATTTTGTTTTGATTGTTGTTTGTTATTGTAGGCCGCTCTATGTGTTGTTTTGTAGTAGTATTGTGCTAGAAGTCATAGTTCTGATAACAGTTGTCATGTTTTTGGTCCTTTTAACTGGCGTCGTCAGTCGTCATCCGCTTTCGTTGTTGTTTATCTGTTGTTGCCTGGCAGCCACCAACACTCAAAAAACAAAATTAAAAGCCAGTTTCTTTAGGAGCAGAGCTTGTGAAATAGGTTAAAAAGTCGATATAAACGTGCACTGCGATTCTTATTCGAATTTATGCGTCTACTTTTTTGAAATGCTGCATCTCAGATTCATGCACATAATGAATAATAAAGTGGAAAAAGTCATACTTAGAATAAAAATGTGGAAATAAACGAAATATTAATGCATAATTAAAAAAATTGTGTGAGCAAAATGTTCGCCATGGCCCTAAAAATTTCCAAATGCTAAAGTGACAAATGTTCAGTTATTGTTCAATATGAATGGCATAAATGTGAGATTTTATTGTCAGAGTTCATTGTCAAGAGTTAAGCAGCAAGCTGATTTTATTGACATGTCTCAAAATCATCCTAGATTTCTTGTCGCGTTTGGAAATTTTGACAGATATAAATAATTCCTAAAAGCTTTAAATGATTAGGGAAGTGTGATTGTCACTTTGCTAACTTCTTAAATCCCTGTCAAATGTGTCCAAATAGGTGTTGAAAATGAATATTGATTGACTTTCGTAAATGCATTCGAACATGTCAGAGAAGTTTGGTGTGTTACATACCTGCACTTTGTTTAGTGGTTTTGCTTGTGGATTTTTTTCTGTTGCTTTCTTACATAGGAAAGGCCATTCCTATGTATTTCTGCGCCAATCCCATCTGTTAAATATCCTTTAAGTGGAGCAATAGTCCAACTTTGTTTTGAAAACAAAAGTTGTTTGAACTTTGTTATATTTTTTTCCCAAGAAATATTACTTCAATGAAATTGGCAGAAGTTTTCCAAAGAAAAAATATAACAAATAGTCAAACAATTTTGTTTTTTCAAAACAAAGTTGACTTTTGCTACACTTAAAGGATATTTAAGGCAATGGGAGTTGGAGAAATACAATAGAATGGCCTTTCCTATGTAAGAAAAAGAACGAAAAAAAAATCCACAAGCAAAAACGCATAAACAAAGTGAGGTATGTAAACACCAAACTTGCTCTGACATGGTTCGATGATTTTAGCGCGTTTGGAAAGTCAAATCATAATTATTTTCAGCCACCTATTTTGGACACATTGACAGGGATAAGAAGTAGCAAAGTGGACAATCACACTTCCTAATCATTTAAAGCTTTTAGGAATTATTTATATCTGTCAAAATTTCCAAACGCGACGAAGAAATCTAAGGATGATTTTTGAAGACATGTCTAAAATCAGCTTTGCTGGCTTTAACTCTTGACAATGAACTCTGACATAGAATTACAGTCACATTTTATGCCCATCATATCTTGAAAATACTGAACATTTGTGCACTTTTAGCATTTGGAAATTTTAGGGCAATGCGAACATTTTTGTCACACAATTTTTTTTATTATGGCATAATATTTCGTTATTTTCACATTTTTATTTCTAAGTATGACGTTTTTCGCACTTTATTATCATTATGTTGATGATCTGAATCGCAGCATTTCAAAAAAGTAAACGGATAAATTTCGAAAAGAAATCGCGTGCACGGTGTTTATTAGCGACTTTTTAACCTTTTCACAAGCTCTGCTCCTAAAAGACTGCTTTAATTTTGTTTTTTGAGTTGTTGGTGGTGCCAGGCAACAACAGATAACACAACGAAAGCGATGACGACGACGACGAGTAAAAGGACCAAAAACAGACAACTGTTATCAGAACTATGACTTCTAGCACTAATACTACTACAACAACACAATAGAGCGGCTACAATAACAACAACAATCAAAACAAAATGTAAACACAAAGCTCTCGTAGTTGTGAAACAGCGACACGGTTACGTACATTAGCCAAATTCATGGCCAACCACCCACAACATAATATTCAGTGGTGACCCAGGGTTTGCCGATTTCAAGCCGCAAATCGGAGCCAAAATTGGTTCAACAAATTATTAATTTTGTAACATTTGGTGCAACCCTTTCGGCCAATGGAATTTGAATTGAATTTTGGTCATTTTTGTCAAATGCGGTATTTTTTCCAAAATTTCTGTAGAAATAAAATTTTGACAAAAAATTTTTTCTATAGAAATAAATTTTGACAAATTTTCTATAGAAATATGAAAATTTGACCAAAATTTTCTATAAGAAATAAAATTTTGACAAAATTTTCGCATAGAAGATAAACTTTGACAAAATTTTTCCTCATAGAAATAAAATTCTGAGACACTATAGTAGAAAAAATTTTGACAAAATTTTCTATAGAAAATAAAATTTTACACAAAAATTTTGCTACAGAAAAATTTTGTCAAAATTTTCTAATAGAAATAAAATTTTGACAAAAGTCTTCTATAGAAATAAAAATTTTGACAAAAATTTTCTATTAGTAATCGAAAATGTTGACAATACTCTTCTATAAAAAATAAACTGTTGACAAAATTTTTTCTAATAAAATTAAATTTTAAGCAAAATTTTCTATAGAAATAAAATTTTGTAAAACTTTCGATGAGAAATGAAAAGTTTCTATAGTAATAAAATTTTGAACAAATTTTCTATAGAAAATAAAATTTACAAATTTTCTATAGAAATAAAATTTTGACAAATTTTCTATACAAATAAAATTTTTAAACAAAAATTTTCTATAGAATGAAAAATTTGACAAAATTTTCTATAGAATGAAAAAATTTTTGACAAATTTTTATAATAAAATAAATTTTGAAACAATTTTTCTTAGAAATAAATTTTGCAAAATTTTCGCATAGCAATAAAATGTTTGACAAAATTTTCCTATAGAAATAAAATTTTGACTAAATTTTCTTTAGTAAATAAATTTTGAACAAAATTTTCTTTAGAAATAAAATTTTGTCAAAATTTTCTATGAGAAATGAATTTTGAGCAAAATTTTCTGTAGAAATAAAATTTTGAAAAAACTTTTGTTATAGAAATAAAATTATAGAAATAAAATCTTGCAAATTATCTATAGAATAAAATTTCAACAAAATTTTCTATAGAAATAAAAAATTTTGACAAAAATTTTCTAATAGAAATTTTTAAATATTTGGAAAAATTTTCCATAGAACATTAAAATTTTGATAATATTTTTCTATAGAAATTAAAATTTGGCAAAAATTTTCTAATAGAAATAAAATTTTGACAAAAATTTTCTAAGAAATAAATTTTGACAAATTTTCCTATAAAAATAAAATTTTGAACAATTTTCTATAGAAATAAATTTCTTGAGCAAAATTATTCTTATATAAAATAAAATTTTGAAAAATTTTCTATAAAAATAAATTTTGACTAAAATTTACTATAGAACATTAAATTTTAACAAAATTTAGCTATAGGAAAATTAAATTTTTTAACAAATTTCATATAGAAAATGAAAATTTTGACAAAATTTTCTATGGAAATAAAATTTTGACAAAAATTTTTCTATAGAAATAAAATATTTGAACAAAATTTTCTATAGAAATAAAATTTTGAAAAATAATCTATAGATTAAAATCTTGACAATAAATTTTATATAGTAAGTAAATATTTTGAAACTTTTGTTATACGAAAATATTTTGAAAAAAATTTATAGAAAATAGAAGAGTTTTGGACAAAGTTTTCTAATAGAAATGAAATTTTGGAAACTTTTGTTATAGTAAATAATATTTTGAAAAAAAAATTCTATAGAAATAAAAATTTTTGAGCAAAAGTTTTCTATAAGAAATGAAATTTTTGACCAAAATTTTCTAATGAATTAATGATTCTAATAAAGCTTACTATAGAAAAAAAAATTAAAATTTTCTATATAAATGTGAAATTTTGACAATAGCTTTGTAATAGAAAATAAAATTCTTTGACAACATTTTCGTAGAAATAAAATTTTGACAAAATTTTCTTTAGTAATATAAGTTTTTTGACAAAATGTTTCTAATAGAAAGTTAAAATTTTGACCACATTTTCTATAGATTATAAATTTTGAAAAAAATTTTCTTAGAAATAAAATTTTTTGACAAAAATTTTCCATAGAAATAAAACATTTGACAAAATTTTCCATAGAAAATTTAAAAAATTTTGACAACTATAAGTAAATAAAATTTTGACAAAATTGTTCTATAGAAATAATCTTTGACAAATTTTGCTATAGTAATTAAATTTTTTACAAAATTTTCTATAGAATTAAATTTTGACAAAATTTTCTAATAGCTAATAAACAGTTTTGACAAATTTTCGCGCAGAAATAAGTAGAAATAAAAATTTGACAAAATTTTGCTATCGAAGTAGAATTTTGAAAGATTTACCTTTAAATTATATTTAATTTAATTTGAAAAAGCAGTCCGGTGATACCGAAATTTTTGGAAAAATGTTGGTCCAAAATAAAAATTCATTGTGGCAACGCTGATGGTGATGGGTTGCTTGGGAGATGGGTACAATAAACTCAGGCTTTTAGTATGGTTAGAGTATTTTGGCATTTGTTGTTGTTGTTGTATGCAAAAACAATTGTCTGCCACGCCATGTCGTGGTCGTCTCTTCCTTTTCTATGATTATGAAGTTCAGCAGTCGCATTAACAGTGGAACCTAAACAAATGAATAAACCTTCAATGTGGGGGTAGGGAACCAGAGAATAATAAAAGAAATGTAGGCTTTGGCCACCACAATAAAATGATTTAAAATGAGCTCATTTTGAGAAATAAAGTGCGTTTGCAATGACACCATTTTGTACAGTTGGGCGTGTTTGTTCTATGTTATTTGCATATATTCTTTCTTTGTCCATAGACTTGGTCTCATAAATGAGATTTGGGGGTTTTAATTTTTTTATGGGATTTTTTTCATGTCTATCTTGTCTGTGATCTGGTTATCTGCATTCCATTCTGGTTGGGTGAAACAAATGATGTTTCAACATGAAATTATGTTGTGACGAAAATGAAATTTTGGATACCACATTAACTATTGCAGAAAAATGGAATACGAGCAACTTGTGTCGATGTGAAAGTAAAATGACCAAAATCCACTTTCTCGAAATGCTACATTTTCCATGTTCTCAAATTGCTACGAGATAACGCAAATCGGAGCTTTTTCAAGAGAAG
>PGFW01035463.1:0-14963 GCA_003123925.1 Haematobia irritans | reverse complement strand
TACAAGAATGCCTACCTTTCAGTAGCCGGACAAATGTTTGAATCAAAATTTTTTCTATAGAAATTTTGTCAAGTTTTATTTCTATAGAAAATTTTTGTCCAATAATATTTGATCATATAGAAAATTTGCTTCAACAACTGTCTTATTTCTATAGAAAAATTTGTGTCAAACATTGTTTATGTTTCTATCCGAAAGATTTTATCTGGCAAAGTTTTATTTGCAAAATTTTATTACTATAGAAAAGTTTGTAAACAAGTATGGTTTCTATACAAAAAGTGTCTGCGAAAATACTATGTTCTATAGAAGAATTCTTTGCAAAATTATATTTTCCAAGTAGAAAATTTCTGTAAAATCTTTATTTCTATAGAACAGGATTTTGTAAAAGAATTTGAAGTTTTTCTATTGAACAACATTTGTCAAAGTTGTGACATTTTATGGAAATATTAATGTCAAAATTCTTTGGCTCGATGATAGAAAACTGGTTTGTAAAATCTTTATTTCCTAAATAGAAAACTTTGGTCAGAAAATTTATTTCTATAGGAAGAATTTTGTCAAGATGTTTATCTATCTAAGAGAGTCATCTTTTCAACAAATTTTATTTCTAAGGAAAGTTTTGTCATAAAGTTTATTTCGGTAACAAAATCTTTGTCGAATAATTTGCATTTGTCTATTAGGAAAATTTTTGTGCAACATTTTATTTCTACTAGACAAATTTATGCCAAAAAAACCTTAGTTCTTTAGAAATTTTGCTCCCGAAAAATTTTAGTTCTTTGAGTAAAATTTTGTTCTAAGAAAATTTCAAAGTTATTCTCTAAGCCGCAAAAATTTGTGTCAAAATGTTTTATTTCTAATAGAAAATTTGTCATAAATTCCTATTTCTATAGAAAATTTTTTCAACAATTTTATTTCTATTAGAAAATCTTTCAAATTTTTCTGAAATGTCAAAAACTTCTAATTTTGTATGAGTCAACAAGTTAGTCCACCTCACCCCATACCGATGAGAGCTTCCCTCAATTTTTACGTTTTTGTGTAATGTGGTGTTTCTGGAAGACCTTATGGATCATTACCAGTATTACTAGTAGTTTGGTGAGTCGTTACCCGCGAGTAATGTTGTCTAAATGCGATCAAGAATGATAAACGGTTTATTATTAGTCCATTCAATCTGACCATTGTTAACTTATTTCATGCATTCGACCAAGATCTTTGTGGGCCTTAACTAGTCATTCTCCATCATCCCAGATCGGCTATAAGAAAATTGCTAACGACAACGGCTTTCAATCGGTTTAGAACGTTAATGTGCTAATACATTAGCAAAGTTAAATGCCATATCGAGTCCAAATCATACTATAGCTCCCCATAAAGAACGGACCTGCCCAATATTGGGTTTTGGAGAAGCCTCCTTTGGACGCAATCGAAATTTCATCGCGGACTTCAGTTGAATTTGTTTGTATTTTGTGTAGCGATACTGGACACTAACAACCATAGAGGCAAAAAATTAGTCCTGGGTATCGGTCATATAATTATAATATTAGCTCCTATATAAACAATTTCAGAAGTTGACTTGTCCGGACCGCCTCTTAATGGGCGCAGGAGAAGCAAAATGCATACCCATCTCGGTTAAATTTGGACTACATTGCTGCTAGTAAATGACTGACGTGGCCTGTGGCTAGCTATGAGCCTGATACATGGGATACGCCACCATAACCCTAACCTAGTATATGGTGCTGGTAACGACAACCATGCCCGCAAACCTTGGTCTGATAGTGGTGGTAAATTTTCAAAGTGCCCACGTATAGAAACCGGGTTCATAAATTCGGAAAATCGAAAGGCAGATTTGAAGGAGGAACATATGCAACGAAGTTCCATAAGGTCCAAACGAATATCACCTTCGCGACCAAAAGAGAAAAGAATGGAAAGAAAACATGGAGTTTGCTGTCCTTTACGAAATTAGCGCCGGCGCAGTTGTAAACGATATTAGTTGTTCGTGCCGCCCATTCAGATTATGGCAGTGTGTGCAGCCGACACAAACATGATTGGGCTCATATTTACCCAAAGAGGTCAGCACAATACCGAGGTTAATGGCTGTGGTCCAGTCTCAGAGTTTTGGCGTCGCCTAGGATTCATTAATTGAAGAAAAATCAAGGACGATCATCTCGAGACGGCCCTTCCGGTCGTCAGAATTGCGGGTCAAGAAAAAGCGCCAGAAGCCACTTTCGGTGGGCAAAGCGATTTGATGGCTTCGTTGACTGGTTAACTGCCCAATCATTGGGGCGCGAACGGAAGAAATTCGAACTCAAAGTGACCTATGAAAAGCCGAATGATATTTTCGGCGACAATTTTTACATTTGAAACTAAAAAAATTTTAAAAAAATGGCTTGGTTTTATATTTGCTTACCCCATGCTGAACGATGCAAAAATATTAGTCATTTTCCAAACGAGCAGACTGTCACACAAACCAAATTGTTTGGCGTCGGCAATCTGAATTTAATCCAAAAAGACGATAAATTTACTGCCCAGTTGTTGTTTTTTTTACATTTATGTTATTTGTAGATAAATAACTTTAAGAGCGATAATTTATAATGCAAAGTTAGGTTTGCAATTCTACAGTTACGAAAAGATTAGCCGAAAAGCGAATGACCCAGTCAAAGCTGGATATCGGAAAAATTTCAAATGCGTTGTGTGATTTCATACTTAAGATACTTTACTTATGCCACGTAAATGTATTCTCGTATTAAAAAGATTGAAAACTCTCATCGTGTATAAAAGTTGATAATGAATGTTTCCTTCTATTAATAAAAGTAGGAAATTAAAATCTTATAAAAAAGAGAAACTTTCAAGTACTGTCGGGTACTTTTTGAAAAACTTCAAAAACTATATGTTCCCCCGTAAATTTCAAGCATTCAAATTTATTTTATAGCGGCTGGATGCCTTTAAGATAACTAGTTGAACAAGAACCAAAAACAATATAGTATAAATAAAGTTAATCAACTGTGTCTGTATGCATTTCTAACGTCATAGCTGCGATTTATGTTGATATCTTTTTCTACCGCTCACTTTACCAGTTTTCCATGTGCGAAATTAAAAAATAGCTGACTTTTTAGTTTATTATTGTCTCATTCAATCAGATTTGTTTTAACGCCCCACGAGTCTTCGTATTCATTTATATTTCTAACTGTTGCATTTTTTTTTGTGGATAACAAAAAAAGTTTGTCAAGGAAAATTAATCTTATACTCCGAGGCGACGCTCGGAATTAAACATGGAAGCTAATTTGAAAGCCTTGCGTAATCATAGAGGTAAAATATAACAATGCAACAATCTTAAAAGATACAAATTCTGCTGAAAAAAAGTAAAAATATTTCAACTTTTTATAGTTTTAATGGGGACTCTAATATTTAACATCTAACAGAAAATAAAATTTTTACAAGAAAAATTTATATGAAAAAAAAATTTCAAATTTCAAATAACCAAAATTTAAAGTCATGATAAAATAAAATACTTCACACGAATGTGTCTATAGAAATAAAATTAAATTTTTAGATCAAAATTTACATTTCTATAGAATAATTTAAAAATTTTCTGATAGAAATAATTTGCTAAAATTTCTGAGCGAAATACAATTTTGACAAAAAATTTTCTTTGAATAAAGTTTGACAAACTTTATACAAAATTTTACCTTTTTTACTAGAAATCGATTTTTGAAATTATCTTAGAGAATTGTAAAAATTGACATTTTTCTATAGAAATAATTTTGACAATCTATAGAAATAAAATTTTTTGACAAAAATTTTTCTATACAGACAATACTGTTTGGACAAAATTTTCTATAGAAATAAAATTTGAACAAATTTTCTATAGAAGATAAATTTTTGCTAAAAATTTTCTATAGAAATACAATTTTTGACAAAAATTTTCTATACGGATATAAACTATTTAACAAAAGCTTTAGCTGCCCACACATACAACATGATTCGGCGTAAGGTACATAGTAACGACAACAGCCTTAATGGCCATTTTCGACACCAGATTCAATAAGGGACTTAACCAGCCCAGGCCGTGTCACAGGACGTCGCTCGTGGCGCTTGACCTATCGAAAGCAATTCGATAACGGTCAACCATGCCCACATCGTTATTTGAGGACAGAGCGATCGAGAATACGTCCCACCGGGCAGGAGCGAAGCGTTGGTGCTGAATTATATGTGTGGGCGGCCAGTGCAGTACGTAGGAATTCAGCGGACAGAGAAAGTCAAACGCGCGGCGTAGAGTCTAATACAGAGGAGGTCCTCCCCAAGGTGGGGTGGATATCTCCGGCACTGTTTAACCTCTACATGGTCCCATCGGAGATTCCACCGCGGGCCATCCTGACGGCGTCGAGATTGTATCATATGGCGGGATGACTGTAACAATCTATGGCATCTGGGCCCAATGTTGCATGACATTTGCGATCGGTTTGAAACGCTCTACACTAAGCTATCTTACGCAGTTATTTCACCTCGGCGGAGAAACTTGAGGAATATCGCCCCGACCCAAAGTCCTCAAGCCACACATTACTACATGGGACACCGGCAGAAGCAGAGGCGGCAGCGCAGTGCTGAAACTACTGCAGAGTGACGATTGGTAGATAGAGTCCGAAGAGTGGCGCCGACGCCGCTAACAACTTCTAGCCGTCCAAGATCTATGACCTTGGGGTCACATTGCGAACAGGGCCATTCTTGATATGGGGTCATTGGGGCCCGACTGTGTGGGTGCCGCTACGACCTGCCGCGGCCATCGCTGTCGCGGCCCAATGCCAGTGCTGCGGGCGAATGGTGGTGTAGATAACGCCTACCGAGTCGACTAGAAACACTAGGTCCTATCGAAGCCTCACCGTAGCCGGGCTACAGCCAGATCGGACATATAGGGGCGCGGGCTCGTGACGGACAAGAGAGACCTTTCGCTAAACGGGACACTACTTATAAAGGCCAATTGGCCCGCCAGTGTGCAAGAGGCGAATGCACAGCCGGCGCGAGCGTGGGACAGCCGTTCAGAGAGAACTGCGGCGCACACGCCCGGGCGACCTCGCCGCGCAACGCCCCAGTCGCATTCCAGGCCGGGGCCCAGAGCTGGCAATAACCAATACAACCTGCCAGAACGCGCTGCTCCCTGTCTAGAAACTGGCGAATGGCGTGTCTCCGCAGCACCACCCTGATCACCCTCTTATGTGGAGAACAAAAGATCATGCCCCTGTCGCGAAGACACGAACCTACATGTTGTCAAAAGCAAGTAATCTCCTGGGTGCTGTTATGCAGTAACCTATCCCAAACCAACCAATCTTTATGGCCCGATACGACAAGCGCACGCACCCCAGGAACGTAGGGTTGACTTATAGCATCAGATCTTAGGAGCGCGAGCGATCGCCAGCCATAGCACGAACAGAAGAGCCTGCGATAGATCAGAACCGCGCCGCGCTGGGCCAGCCGTACCAGGCAGGTCTTGAAGCAGGATGTCATGAGGATACGTAGTCACTAGAAAGCGGTGAAGCCAAGCACTATCACAAGGTTAAGTCCCTGGCTTGGAGTCCGACACCACCGGGGCCCCGCATCATGCGACGGAGGGAGAGAAATACTCCGCCACGGCAGGGGCAGACTAGGGTAGTTTGCTTGGACTCCAATTACAAGATCTCAAGGCAAGTGCGAATGCGGCCGGGGCCGTCTAATCTCACTCACTCATCGTGAATTGATGGAGCGAGCAGGCCATAGAACGGCCACTTTGTCCAAAGTCTTATAAGGCGACGAACCGAACGGGCGCCGAGTCAACGACAAAGACGCGAGCGATGCTTTTGCTCTGCCTGCTGCACAGCACAAGACCGAACCGGCCGCGACCTGTACAGCGCGACCTCTACCGATCGACTCCTGCGCACACAACGTGGCCGTCTGCCAGGAAGCAATCTAGTCGACAGGCGGCACGGATCGGGCTGGTGCCGGGGCATCGCGGGATGGAGATGGGTGGAGCGGGCGTATGGGATCAGGGGGATGGCACCGGCATGCCAGCGGGCCGCGGACCCACACGCCCATCTTAAGTCGCAGAGTTGCTTGATGCTGCCAAGACTGAAGCTAGATCTGTACCAGCGTATAACATGAAATGCCCGATTGAGCATCACAAGTGAAAACTGTTAGCAAACAACAACAAAACAACGAAAATATTTCTCATAGAAAATATAAATTTGGACAAAGATTTTCTATGAGACGGCGAATACGAACTTTTAAGCAAAGATTTGCTATAGAAATACAGCGGAATATTTAATATGCACAAAATTTTCAGTATATAAGAAATAAACACTATTTGGAGAAAAATTTATGATAAGACATAATCAAAATGTTGACACAAAGTTTGTCTATAGAAATGAAAATGTTGACAAAATTCTTCTAATAGAAATAAAAGATTTGGTTGGAGCAAAATTTTGTCATATAGAAATAAATTTTTGACAATAATTGCTCTATAAGAAAAATAAAATTTTGTAACAAATTTTTCTAATAAGAAATAACATTTTGACAATAATTTTATATTAGAAATAAAATTTTGACAAAATTTGTCTATAGAAAAGTAAAAGTTTGGACCAAAAATTTCTATGACGAGAAATACGAAAGCAATTTTTGAACAAAACTGTTTGCTAAAGAAAATATAATTTTTGGAGCAAAATTGTAGCTGTAGAAATACAATCTTCTGACAAAATTGGTCGGTATGTGGATAGACGGTATTAGTTATGGTACAAAATTTCGTACCAGAAATCAGAAATTTGCAAAAATATTCTATAGCCAAATAAAGATCTCTGACACAAATTTTTATAGGAGAATAATTTGACAAGAAATTTCTTCTTAATCGGACAATAGGAAAATTTTGTAAAAAATTTTCCTAATGAGAAATACGAAATTGTCCTGTAAAGAAATTTACTCTATAGATAATGAAGAATTTTGAGCAAATGTTGTTTAAGAATGAGCAATTTTGCAACAAAATGTTCCTCAATAAGCCGAAAATAAAGAAATTATCGTATGCAAAAAACTTTCTATTCAGTAAATAAAGGAGCCTTGACGAAAAGATACTAAATCAAAAAATTTGCATAGACAGACTAAAGTATGACAAAGTTTTCTTTACCAGGAGGAGGATAAAAATTTCTGACAAAACCATCTCGTATAGCAGATAAAATGTTGACAAAGATTTCTTCCTATCAGGGAAATACAATTTTGAACCAAAATTTGCTAACTAGAAGCGCGAATAACAATCTTTTGACGAAAATTCTTCTACGTGAGAGCGAACGTAACGGCTTGACAACACTTGTTCTTATAGAAAAGTATGAGAGATTCTTGACGGGAAATTTTTTGCGTATAGAACGGGAAGGAGGTTCGTTTAGGAGAAAGTTTTCTAGATGAGGGAAAATAAAATGTTTGACAAAACTTCTATACAGATCAAGACACTCTTGACAACGCACGTTTCTACTCATCATACCAAATAGAAATTTTGAACAAATTTTCTATAAAAATAAATGTCGAAAATTTTCTGTGAAATATAATCTTGTTCGAGCAAAATTTTGCTCGAAGATACAATTTTGACAAAATTTTCTGTAGAAACTGAAATTTTGTTAAAATTTTCTCTATAGAAATACAATTTTGTAGAGTAAAATTCCTGCACAAATTTCCAATAGAACAGAAATAAAGTTGGCGCCCAGGCCGCAAACCGAGTCTCTTGCTATAGGAATAAACAGTTTTCGACAAAGGTTTGGCAGAGGAGAGAGTGAGGAGAATTTATGAAGCAGGAATTCTATACAAATACCTACAGCAGGCAGGTGTTGCACGTCAGTAGGGAGGAACAGTGAGGAATTTTCACAAAAGCGTGGTGGTGTCCTTTAGTGAGAGGGAAGCATTGTACGAAAATTCTTCCTGAGTGCAGAAGATAAAGATTTCTGGCGCGGAGCCAAAATTGTTCTTTAGAAGTACAAGTGTCTTCAGCAATTTCTGTAGACAGTACAATTTTTGACAAGAGAATGTTTCTTAGACATACAATTTTCTATGGCAGAGACTTCTAATCTAAGCACAATACAAATTTGACAAAATTTCTTCGCCGATAGAAAATAGCAAAGATTTGGACACCAAATTTTGCTATAGAAATAAAATTTTGACAAAACTTTCTAGTAGAAATAACTAACAATTTTTGTAAAAATTTTCTATAACGAAGAATGAACAATTTTGCGTAAAAATCCTCTAGTATACAAAATAAAATTTTGTAAAAATTTTCTATAAGAAAATAAAATTTTGTACAAAATTTTCTATAAGAAAATAGGAAATTTTGCCAGCAACAATTCCGTCTATAAGAAACTAAAATTTGTACAAAAGATTCGTTCCCCTATAGAAATAGCGAATTTTGTAAAATTTTCTATAGAAATACAATCTTCTGTTAAAAATTTTCTAATCAGGGAAAAAAATAATTGGAACACGATGCCGCGCGCGGGGACAGGCGAACTTTCTATAGAAATCACAATAATTTTGACTAAAACTTTTGCGTGATGAAAAATAAAATGTTGGCCAAAAATTTTCTATAAGAAAATAAAAATGTTTGTTTAAAAATTTTCTATTAGAAATAAAATTGATTGGTAAAAAATTTTCTATAGAAAATAAAAATTTTTGTACAAAAATTTTCTATAGAAAATAAAATTTTGTAAAAATTCTCTGTGAAAATACAATTTTTACAAAATTTTCTATGACGAAATAAACTTTTGGCAAATTCTTACTACAGAAATTAAAGTTTTTGACTAAAGATACTTGTGTATAAAAAAGCTAAATAATTGACAACATTTTCTATTAGAAATAAAAATTTGACAAAAAATTTTTTCTAATAGAAATAAATTTTGAGAAAATTTTCGCTAGTAGAAAATACACTCTTGTGAACGGAAATTTTCGAAAGATAAGAAAGTGAGAAATTTTGACCAAAAATCTTCGTGTAGAAATACAGATTTTGACGAAAAAATTTCTATAGAAATGGGATATATTGGGTGTGACATCAAACATTCTTCCTCATAGAAATAAAATTTTGAACAAAATTTTTTCTAATCAGAAATAAATTTTGTGAAAACATTTCCTATAGAAATAAAGATGTTGAAAAATCTTTCTATAACCAAATAAAATTTTCGACAACATTTCTGTGAAATAATTTCAATGATAAATTTGACAAAATTTTCTATAAAATAAAACTTTGGAGCAAAATTTACATATAGAAATACAATTGATTCTTGAATCATTTTTAGAAAAAATTTTCATAAAAATACATTTGACAAAATTTCCTATAGAATAACAATTTTTACAAAATTTGTCTTATAGAAGTACAATGTTGACAAAAAAAAGTCTATAGAATCAAAAATTTTCTGATAGAATTTCTATAGTAATTTGCAAATTATAGAAATATGTTTGACAAAATTTCACTATAAGAAGTAAAACTTGTTTGGGACAAAATTTTCTAGTAGGAAATACAATTATTTAGACAAAGAATTCTATCTATAGAAAGATAAACTTTTTGAACAATTTTGGTAACAGAAATAAAAGTTTTGAAAAATTTTCTATGAAATCAAAATTTTGTTAAAATTGGTCTATAGAAATAAAAATTTTTAAGAAATAACTTGCAAATGTTTTAGAAATAAAATTTTGAAAAATTTCTATATAAAAGATATAAATTTGACAAAATTTTCTGTAGAAATAAATTATGACAAAATTTTCTATAGAAATAAATTTTGACAAAAATATTCTGCTAAGAAATAAATTGACAAAATTTTCATATAGAAATAATTTTTGAAAATAAATTTCTATAGAAATAAAATTTTGACAAAATTTTCTAAATAAAAAAGCTTCGAAAAAATTAATCTATAGAAATAATTTGACAAAATTTGTCTATAGAAATACAATTTTGACAAACCTTTTCTATAGAAATAAAATTTTGACAAATTTTCTATAGTGAAATAAATTTTTGAAAAATTTTCTATAGAAAAAATTTTGAGAAAATTTCTATAAAACATAAAAATTTTCAAAAATTTTTCTATAGAAATAAATATTTTGAAATTTTCTGTAGGAAGTAAATTTTTGACAAAATTTTTCTGTGGAAATAAAATTTTGACAAAATTTCTAAATAGAAAATAAAATTTTTGACAAAACTTTCTATATAAAATAAAATTTTGGAAAAAACTTTCTAATAGAAAATAAAATTTGAGAAATTTTTGTGTAGAAATAAAATTTTTGTGACAAAATTTTCTATAGAAATAAAGTTATGACAAACTTTTCTATAGAAATAAAATGGAAATAATTTTGAATAATCCACCAAATAATTATTCATAAGAATAAGAACTTTTGACAAAGAATTGTCTATACAATCAATAAATTGTTGAGCAAAATTTTCTATACAAAATAAATGTGACAAAGATTTTCTATGAAACATGAAATTTGACAATAATTTTCTCATAAGAATAAAAATTTGACAAATTTTCGTAATAGATAATAAAAGTTGAGACAAACATGTTTCTATAGAAGATAAAATTACAGATTCTCTAAACTAGACTAACCTAAATCTTTGCAATTTTTTATAAAATAAAATTTGTAAACAAAATTTTCTATAGAAATAAACATTTTGTAAAAAATTTCTAGTAGAAATAAAATTTTAGTTTAAAATAAAATATTGTAAAAATAAATATAGAAATATAATTTGACAAAGTTTACTGGCAAAAATAAAGATTCTTGACAAATTTTTCATAGAAATAAATTTTGACAAAATGTTCTATACAAATAAAGATTTTTGACTAAAAAATTTATATAAGAAATAAAATCGTTCTGTCACAAATAAGATTTTGTTTATGAAAGACATGTAGAGATTATTTTTTTAGCTGAGTTGGCAACGGCGCTGTCCAGAAGTCAGACTTTTACTCTGATTTGCAATAAATGTTTTATTTCGCATGCATCATACACCAATGTAACATTTTTAATTTTAATAAAAAAAAATTAAAGCAATTTTTAAAGTTCTTCTGTAATTTCTACCATTCCATTAAGTACTTTGTTTATGCATGAACAATTAAAGAGTTTTAAAATTACCTACAATGCACCTTTAAATGCCTTTAAAACAAATTTAAACAAAACTTAAGTCATTAGAAGAACACCATACAAGTATATAGTTGCTGGCCGCCACCTAGCAACCATGGAAAACTACTCTCATGTGATTTCTTGGAACAAAAGCTATCGATTTTTCATAATACTAACCCTCTCTTACCTTAGCCCTTTTCCATGGATTGTTATTGGCATTTGAAGAAAAGGAAACAAACAGAACTAGGCAGATAAACCATACACACATAGAGAGCGTATCCCAACATAAAGTTTGATGATAGGTCACGGCATACTTTTCCATACTAACCCATAAATTTAATTTAACTCTGTTGGACTTACAATCGAACATTCAATCAGATTAAACTTACGCACATAACGAGTACATGCATAGTATGCAATGTCGTTGTTTTTTTTTTTGTTAGTATGTGCGTGTGTTTCCTATCTGGATGTGTTGTACGAAAATATTTGGGTTTTTGTTAAACCTACCTCAGTGGAAAAGTTTGTATGTCTGTCTGTAGGATGGAGATAGGGTGGACGAATTGTAATAATTGAAAGTTAGATAAGAAAGCAATGACGTTGCCATGATGGTTCTAAGAGCCATATTGGTAAACTTTTACCGAATATAAAAATCGGAAGAAATATTAGCAGACATATTCTGGAGGAGCGGGCCAAGGAGGTATCAGGTTTAAAATTTAAATGTTTTTTATTTATTTAATTATTTTTATACCTACCACCATAAATGGGTGATTGGGGATATAATAAGGTTGCCCATTCCGTTTGTAACACATCGAAATAATTGATTTCCGAGCATAGTATATAAATTATTATTATATATTTTTGATCCCAGAGGGAGAAAATTCTAAGACGATTTAACATGTCCGTCTGCCTGTCTGTTTGTAAATCAGCGCTACAGTCTCAAATAATGACAGGCAATCGTGCCCCCCAAAAATTTGCGCAAACAATCACTTTTGGTCTGCAGACAGGGTCGAAGTTCGGATAAATACCGCCCTGCAATTCTAAAATAATAATTACTTCAAAATACCGCTACGACAATAGAATTTTCAAAGGAAAATATTATCTTTTGATTCATGGTGGTGGTTCATTAAGAATCGGCCCGGCCGAACTTACTGCTGTATAATCTTGTTATTTATTTCCAATTAATAAAGAAAGGGGTATGGACGGACGCATAGGCTCCATTTGACTTGAACATAATGAATAGAATTTCATCCACACATAATTGATACTGCGATTATTTCTTGTCTAACTTCTCTCACGATATCTTGCTTGGTCCACCCTAATATATGACACAAATAAATGACATAGACCTGTGTTGTTTTGTTTTTTCTTCTTGGTCTCTGTGGTAATGTTGTTACTTTTAAGCCAAAAAAAAAAACTAAATAGAGTAGGGGGAATAGGAAACTTAGTACTCTTTTTTCCTTCAACTACAAGGTCGTTGCTTTAGTTATTTATGTACATAAATGAATTCATTGTTGTTGATACGTAAGCGATTTTTTGTGTTTGTTCGTTTTTGCCACCAACTATATGCTATGCTCGTAGTTAACTTCATTAACTGCATGAAAATCTTAAATTCTAATTAGAGACTTTTGTGGGAATAACGAAATTGTTGATAGACCGGAAATGAAATTTTCATAGAAATAAATACTATTTTTAAATAAAATGGCAATAAATGAATATAAAGTTTTTTTTCATTATTTTTATTATTTTTGCCAGACACTTTAGAGTTAAAAATCAGTTTAAAGGTAACAGTAGGCATGAAATAAGGTCTAGTATTTAGAGAGCTTTTTATACCTGCACCCACTGTGGACACGGTATTATAAGTTAGTGCATATGTTGTAAACACCCCAGAAGGAGAGCAGTGACCATTGGTGTCTCTTGGCAATATGACTCAGGGTGGGTCCTGATGATATAACCATGTCCGCTGTCCGTCGCGTCCGTCCCTCGCCCGTGCGCTGTCGTGAAACCTTTTTGTGACCAAGTCAAGTCAGCAATTAAGCAAATCGCCTTAATTTGGTGCATGTTCTAATTTGGCAGAATAACCTATTGATTTTTGAAGAAATCGGTTTAGATTTAATATAGTGCCATATATATCTTTCTCCGATATGACTTATGGACCCGCAGCCAGAGTTTTTGGCCCGATTATGGTTAAAGTATTGCACTAGGAAGTACAATAGTAGTATATACAAGTTAAATTTGATTGAATACGGTTAGATTTAGATATCCTTCCAAATATATTTTCGCCCGTATGGACCTAATATTGGCCCTACAAGCCAGAGTTTTGGCCAATTTGTGAAATTTTGCACCAGGGACTAGATTTGCATTGTAGCTTGCGTGCAATTTGTTGAATCGAATACATTGATTAATATGCTCCATGAAATATCTTCGGCCGATTATGGATAATATGGCCCTAGAAGCAGAGTTTTCAACCAATTGTTTGAATTTTTGCACTAGGAGTCAAATTAGAGTGCAGTTAAGTGTGCCAAATTTGATGATCCGGTTCAGATTTAGATTATGTCAACCATTAATCTTTGCCGATTGGATAATATGGTTTCATAGCAGCAGTTTGGCCCATTGGTTAATTTGCACCAGGGAGTGAGTTAGCATTGTGCTATGCCGTGACCAAATTGGATTGAATCGGTAAATTTTATAGTTACATATAATAAGCTTTCCCGATTTACACTCTAATGGCCACGAGCATTTTTTGACTCCCGTTAGTTGAAATTTTGCACAGGGAGTAGGATTAAGCTGTAGCTATCGTGCTTCAATTTGGTTTGAAATCGGTCACTTTAGAATAGCTCGACCTATATATGTTTTGCGATTTTCGACATAAAAGGCAAAAATACACTAAATTTCCTTGAAATATTGTGTTCCACCCTATAGTGCTTAGACCGGTTATTTTTGAGTCTATAGATTTTGTAGAAGTTATGAATTCTTCCAGATGAGATGAATTTAAATATGTATTGGACAAACTTTATGGAGGATATGTGGGATATGGTATCGAAATTTAGTACAAGTGGTCGAGGATAAAGTATATCGGACCCCGCCCTGACTTTCAGACCTTTCTACTTGTTAAGCTTTTCATATATGACATAGAAAGACCCACAAAGAATCAAAAATCGGTCTCGAGTTTGTACCCCCAATTAAAATAAGCCATTCAACTCGCAATTGTTAAAAATTTTACTTTACGCATTAGTTTTCGACATTGTTTCCCATTGTACAAGACTGGTTAACCAATCAGGCAAAGAAAACAATTTCCCAAACATTTGTATATCCTACATTCATTTTACTGCCTGCATAGATAATTGTTGACTAAACTCCAAGCAAACATCCAGGCCTCTGTTACAAGTTCAGATATACATATGCGGTATGCAAGCATTATGTCAAAAAGAGATAGGAGTGACACTTTTACGACCAAACGAGGATATTGTAATATGAGCTTTCAAACCAATAAACAAAAAAACAAAAAACAACAGTCAACTTTGGTTATTTGTTTGTTTTTGGTTTTGTGAAAATAATTCTCAAATAGTTTTACCTCAATAAATTGTATTTAATCAAAAAAAAAACGAACACAAAGACAATCATCGTCATCATCAGTGACATATCATTGATAATCATAATCTACCTCATCATTACATTCCAATGTAACTCGTCTTACCAATATCATGCCGTTGTCTAGATATGATGATGATGATAATCAAACATCTGAAATAATAACAACAATTAAAATCAATTACACTAGACAATTACGATGACAATGACTGGCGATGCCTATCGACAAACGTCTTGTTGGTAAAACTACCATGAGCTGATAACACCAATAGAGTAGTTCAGTCAAGTCG
>PGFW01035451.1:25372-39859 GCA_003123925.1 Haematobia irritans | reverse complement strand
AATACATATTTGATGAGAAAAATAATTAATTCTGTAAGATCAAACAACAATAATTTAACAAAAATCAAAATTATCCATTACAATTTCTATAGAATAAAAACTAAATAACACATCACCAAAAACATTATTTCTATAGAAGTACAATCCTCCAAACGTTTCTTAGAAATAACCATTTGCAATTTTTTTCAAAGATATAAAAATTTTGGAAATATTTCCTGTAGAAATAAATTTTACAACATTTACTGTATACACAATTAAATCAATTTTAGAATATTATTCTGAAAATATCCAAAACATATATTTAAAATGACATATACTCGTATTCCATACTAAATATTAAATATAGCATCAGCCGCAACATGAACCATAACATATTACAAAGATTTTGTGCCAATTTGTACCGATTAACAAGATTAATTGATAAAATTCTGTATGAACACATAGAAATAACATTTTTTTCATGAAAATTTAAAGCATCAGATAGCGAAGTATACAAGTAGATATAGAAATTCGTATACAACTAAGACAATTTTCAAACTGAACAAATAGAGTCAACCCCAGGACCAGTACTGAATAGACCTCATGTGAGAACTGTCCAATGAAATTCTAGACGAGAAATTGTAAACACGACTCACTAGACTTTAAAAAATGGGTTTTGACAAAAATAGACTCGAGTTGTGAAAAAAACGTTTAAAAAAATTTTATGGATACTAATTTAGAAATAACGATGAATACTCTATCACAAATATACATCATTTTGCTATCTAACAGACATAATGCAGGTGAAAAGATCTACAAATACTCATATATGACTAGAGATCCTTATGAAATATTTTACGAAATTTTGGAAGAAAAAAAAATACTGTTTGCATCTAGATATATTGGTACACTTCACACAAATACGACATGCGGAGAGAGTATTAGATAATATACAATTTAAAAAATATAATGACAAGAAATATCTAATAGACAATAAGCAAAATCTATGAAGAAATAACTTCGGCTTAAGAAAGATATGTATATTTGTTCGGTCCCGAAATTCAGGTCTCAATTTATAAGCACAAAATATATTCCCGAGGCTGCTTGCGCCGAAATGTTTGTCTTGCCCAGGGTCAATTACGCTTTCACCCGACCGTGCGATGAACAATAACTAGGATCGACATTACATTCACGGCGCTTGTAGTCTAACAATAAGACTCTAATTATGTAAAAAAAAAATTAATTTGAACATATAGATATTTTAAAAAGACAATTATCGAAAGTATAATTTTGACTCAAATTATTCTAAGATATGTCTGAATAATAAATTTGACTGAAACAATTCTATAAAATGGACTTTAAGACGAATAAAAACAAACATTCTTTTAATATCAACTAGCACTTCTTTATTACATTAAACTAGTTACATCAATTCATATTATTAATATGTGCTATCAATCGTAGCTCTAACATTTTACTACATTTTTTTTTCTGATCAATGACAATTAAAATCCAAGCTAATTATTTAACAAAATTTCTTGTGCTTATCTATAATCATCGTTATAATGTTTCGACAAAGTCTATATGAGAACAATTTTCTAGAAGAATTGATTTCGATCAAAATCTGCCTCACTTTTCATTTCAATAATTTCTAGTGTTGTTCCACATATATTATTTCGTCCTAAATAATAAGACGCGAATCATAGAGAACTATTTTCTATAAACGAGAACAAAAGAACAAAATGTTATGAGCGAGACGTTTTATCGAAACAAAAGAAGGATTAATTGATCATATAATAATTGACTTGGAAGGACCTATTTAACCATCTATAGTATAAATAAACAATGTATTTATCTACAATAGAGTCTCGAATATCGATGATAGTTATATAATAAAATAGTTCCGAGCAGAAATTTCGATATAGAAAATATTTCGAACATAAGAAAAATAAGTTTCGCATATAAATCGATGTAATACCTCCAAATTATCACAATAAACAAGATCAACATTTTCTAAAATACACAATTTTTACTATGAGTGAACATCTCTGTCACTATTATATTAATAAAAAAATTTACAAAGATAAAGATATCGCAAATTAGCAAATTTAAATTATTAGAATCAAATATCTTCTCAAAGATACTCAAAATAAATGTAATTTTAAGTATATTAGTATAAAACGCTAGTTCACCTATAACAAAAATTTAAACAATATAACAAATATCTATTAAAATAAATGGTTAATCGAACCTATAATAAAATAAATATATACCAAAAAACACACGACAAACGAACAATATTCTGTACCTTTTATTGCTATGGTCAATCTTTAAAAAAAATATATTTCTTCATATATATTATCCAAATACACCTTAATTCTGTATCATAATAATAACTATGGTAATTATGTTATCAAATTTTAATACTTTCTTATAGTTCATACTATTCTACATTGATCAGCATATAATACTATCAATGATAGTATGCACAGCGATATAAGATAAATAAGAGTTACAGTTTAGAGCAGGACAATTACGGATGCATCTAATATTCTACCCTAACGATAGATCAGTCAGAGTGCGCATGTAGGAAGATATTCAAGTATTACGATCGACTCATAAAGTTATAATTATTTAAATCAAAATTGACACTACTATTTATCTATACATATTACCTATTACCAGTGTCTTATCTGATTTTATATAAATATTATACATTATGGCCGCCTCGCCAGACTCACTCGACTACACGCGAGATACCTCAAAAGGAACTTGTGGTTCATGTCCAAATAAGCTAATCAAACATGCACAATATATAAACCACTTCCTTATTCCGTCTAACAGATCAGGATTACCATTTGAGTTTTGCATCTTACTGCATAAATCTATCTCACAGCGCCAATTTTGCGAACCTATCTGAAATAAGAATTCAAATAGCTTTGCATGATACTTCAGCAGTGAATATTGCAACCGCTTCTCCTATTAGCAGTAATTAAATAGAATCACAATTAAAGTGAAAAGCCTGAATACAAATTTGATAGTGGAATAGTCATTTGCGTTTCAAGGGTTGCTTGCGTGGGCATACTCTCACATCTCAGACAATGTTGGATAGTGATGTAAGAAGACGTACAATACGAAAGCAAAAATAGAAGGTAATTATTATACAACTCTGTACATCCTTGGCATCAACGTAACTAAATTATTACTTACCTACAAATCACTTTGATAATAATCAAATTATTATTGAGCCTGAATGCCGAATTTAATTTCGCGAATCGATGACTAAGATTTAAAAACTTGAAAGATAATGACAAATAATAAGTAATATATACGATGCTAACATAAAATATTAATAGGTAAATTATTGAAAACATCGATAGCTACACCTTTTATCTACTGTAAATTGGCTACAAGCAATAGATTTGGAAAAATCTGTACCATGGAAAATCTGCCAAATTAAGCTTAATTTTTCTAAGTCCATCGAGATCGATGACGTTCTCATTATTAGGATTAAAATAACTTGTTCCGTCCTTAATACTTCTCGTGCTGATGTGCCGGCCATTTAACTAGACAGAGAAACTTCCTAAATTTTTGAACAGATAAATTGTTTACAAAACAAACATACCAATTACCCGAGATAAATCCTACCACACCCAAACACATAAAAAGACCTAACTATTGTAAAATTTCACCTTAGTACCTTCAGACAAACTATTGAGCGACGATAATCTACAATAATTCGTATTCGTCAAATAATTCTAAGATGTATTTCACTCGTTCTGTAATATATTTATGAAGTTCGCTATTGTAAAAACTCCCGTAATCTTGCATGTTTGCCATAGAATCTCAAACCATCTTTATTTGCTAAGTATGAATATGATATTGATGAAAAAATAAAACATAGTACAATGTAAGCGAATGTAAATAGGCAATTAAGAAATTTCTATTGTATACAATCTAGCTAACAAGCATATAATATTAATTATTGAAAGTTAAGGTCCTTTTCAAATATATACCATAAAATGGCTAACTAAACATAATTATTAGGTCAGTTAAGAAAATAATATATATCATATCGATATCTTTAGAAGGACAAGTAAATAGAACTGTCCATATCAGTGCAATAATGGAAAGTACCAAGAGAGTATCAAATGAATCTTCCTCTCTCTATATCAATTTTTTCATGAAATGAATTTCTTCCTCTGCAAGGATATGATTCTCAACAGTATTCAAATTGATCATAGACAATTACTTTCCTCATACAAAAATATAAAAATATTTATAACTTAATCAACGAAAATAATGATTCAGAATTATATTTTTTAAAGAAATTGGTTCTTCTCACAAGATCTATCTCACAATAAATATAAAATTTCACTTTAAATATATATCCTCTCGAATCTCATAAATCTTGAAATTGAGGGGTTATAAAAAATATTTGTTCATTTCCGTATTTGTCCCGCAACACATTCCATATACACAATGTCCCTGGTCTAAATCGAGAATCCTCCTACGATCCAACGACACTAACAAGATTCTGTAGTCCAGCGGTGGATGATCTCGCTCCCTTAGTAATGCTGTCCAGCATTCGAGGCCCGTCTGTCAAACATCAACGCTAAGACTATACGCTTAACCGTGCAACAGTAGCATACTCATTCTTGAAGAACACTTCGCACCAAAATTTGGTGAGTGATCCTTGAATAATAGCACCTGAGATGTCTTTAACAGCCTAGAATGGGCCAGACACTCGGATGATCCAACTATATTTACGTATATAGTTCACCAAATAGCTCCACATTCTACTATAAAGACTGTCGCCTCCAAAGCCTGATACAATCTGCTTCGAGCCTACTACGCAGATCAGAAAAATTCAATTAACATTAATTGATCAACAAATTATTAATGAAAACATAAAAAGAAAGCCAAACACTACATATTACCCAGAAGTTCCGATGAAAATTTGGTTACATTGTGTGTTAATACGAGTCATTATTTTTTTAATTCGATTCATATCTTAATTTATAGCTATAACTCTATTGATATATCATATGCAGATATATATTGAGAGACATCGCAATTAAAAAAAAGCAGGTTCTCGATGAAATAAATATTGTTTGTCAGAAATTAGTATCTAATGATAAATACGAAAACCGATCCCCCCGATGTTGCGTGCGAGGCCCCTAAGAAAGCAAATTTCAATCCGAATCCGCGCAAATTTGGTAGCATGGATGTTAGTATAGTGGTCTCTGACAACCATCGCAAAAAATTGGTCCACATCGGCTCATAAATATATAGCACTCATAAAACTTATCACCAAGATTTGACCTAGCAAAAATTCATCTGATTCAGGGTGAAATTTGGATAATCGATGGAGTTTGAATCCAATATTAAAATTTAGATTTGTCCTGGTGATGGATTTAATTACAATTAAAAAGAGTCTTCAATCAATTCTACACCCTAATTTTAATGAATTATTAATCAATGTGAATCCCCATAGGGCGAGACACACGAAAATATTAATCATAAGAACCCCATAAATTAATATAGACATATAAACCGTACTTCGTCTGGTGAAATTCTGATTCGATGCAGAGACATTGACCTCGCACGCCGCCCCTTCTCTGGAATAGCAAAATTCATATCACCAAACTCCGAAGCGGAAACAAGCGAAATTTCGAACGCTTGATGATCTTGCATCTAGATATTATATGTGTTAGATGTCAGGCAAGCAAGCGCGAGAGCGAGAAATATTGGTTCGCGATGCCGAGACCACCATCTGTACTATTACTAAGACCCCATTATAATAAACGACCCGAAATTTGGCCTCGCGCACCATCTCTATAAAAACCGAAATATCTCATCCGATCCGGCGAAATCTGGTACATCAGATTGTCATGCACTCATCGCAGTCCGAGCCAACCATTTTGAGACTATTCATAAATGTCCACATTCGGCCCGACCTCTATATGACTTATTAAATAAGACTATGCCCCATATAAACGCCGAAACCCAAAGTGGTTCCCTATAGGATAAATGCTACACACATAAAAATTACATAATACTGAATTTGGCTGAAATTTGGTCCCCCACATTGTGTAAATAGGTCGTAAGCTAACCAGTTTAAAATTGCAATGAGTACATTGTCCATCTGTATCAGGTCCATAATTATGTTAGGTCGTTATAACAAGCCCACCATAATCATACGCGGTCGCAATATCGGTCTATAGTTATATATATAATCCCCTCACATAATCGATTTCCAATCACACAAAAATTGGTGCCATCACCCATTCCCGAAATCCATCCGGATGCCCCAATTGTAACCACTAGCTCCACTACAGTTACACGTTTGTACGTGCAAATAAGTCCAATATTCAGAGTTCTAATTATCAAATACTGCACATGAAACTACATATAACTATATCAGGTCGAAATCGGGACATAACTTTTTGACTAATATATAACCTAACGTATGGACGCACCCCACTACATTATACCGCCCCAAAGTATAACCCGATCGATGCACAGTATATGGTATGATAAAATATCATACCCGAATCGGTATCTGAAACCTCCAACTGATGGTTAGATATGTCGAATCTCGAGAGCGAACCTAGACAAACAAGGAGAATTGTCTATTCGAGGTTCATAAAATTTTCTACACAATAATAGGTGGAGGGTACAATAAGGAATTCGCTGGCGCACACCTTAACGCGTATATCCTTTTCTTTTTTTTCAAAAAAGAAGTTTCGGTACACAAGCAAATTAAAACCCAAACTGCCTGCTATATACCTACCTGCCTAGATTTATTAAGTTCTAGTTTAAAGCCAGCTCTTGCATTTCACGATCTCAAGACACTCTCCATTATCGATGAGAGGTATAGATCTGACCCTATCTCCCCAGTAGTCTTATAACCCTACCCGATATACCTATTGAGAAGAAAAACTTACACATCGGTGAAATTTGTACTGTATGTAAGTGTATGAAAATAAAAATTTCATTCACGAAATATTTTTACCAATTAAAATCTCAAATAGAGTCTCTATAAACAGTCCACTAAAATTCTATATGATCATTGATTAATTTCTGAGTGCCCCCGAATTGACAATTTTTAGAATTTCAGAAAATGTTATCCGTTGAATATTTGTGAGCTCCCTTTAGAGATATAAATAATGATTGTAAGACAACAATAAAAGATATTATTTCTTGTGCGTAAAATAACGAAGAGACAATCCCTATATTATTCCAAATTTTGTATTTGATAAACTCTCATATAATTAGTAGATTTCAAATTTATGTAGTCTCTCATATTCGAGATTTCCGATACAACATTATTATTGATATTATAATTAGCAGAATGTCCATACAAGATATATTGTTCACATTTGACAGAAGTTGCCGCGTTTTCTATACGTCAAGGTCTTGACACAACAATTTAATTATATTATGAAATATATTTTTACAAGCAGATTAATGAATGTGCAAAATACTACATGATATTTCGAGGATTAGTACCATCTATATATAGATTGTGATTGAATAGAGATATACTTGCAAATAAGAGCTCCTTGGAAAAGATCTGGGAAAAAACCATCGCAATAAAACTATTTGCAAATATTGCGGCGAGCCCACTAATCTAGTATTCAAACAGTTTTCAGAACTTACTCTAGACGACCTAACCGCTTTTTTATATAATTGGGTTCATATATAAGTTTGTTAAGAACTCTAAGAAAGCAACCTTATAGATTGTACCACTGCGGATATATAACACAATATGATATCATATTTCAACCATCATAAGATAATAGAGCATCAGTTACACACAGATAGCCGAAATTCTACGAAACTTTTTTTGGTCTTATACCAAAAGATAGAAAACTTTAGCTGTCGTTATTTTGCGAAGACACATACATCTATGCGAATCAACAACTAAAATGTATAGATGAAAATGATATGAAATATTTATTAAAAGTCCTAACAATAAAAATAATAGCCAGCAACTTATTACCATATCATTAAACAACATATAACACAACAAAAAAAAATCAGGGCAGACAATAACATTGCCGTCCAAATAATAGCTGCGAAAAAGTTGCCAAAAAAGTAACTAATACTGAAGATAGATATGGACCACCTAACATAAATTAAACTGGCGACCGCAGTCACATCATATAATAATCTATATTTATACTATACATACAGAGGTAAGAATTCAAAGAAATCCTACTAAAAAGATGATCGAAACCATTAATAACCGATGACCCTCCTCTAAAACAACAATCAATGCTTTGAGTATTGAAAAAATAGGTATTAACTCAACACTTTCTCTTAAACCACAGACTCTACAGCTCTCCTGATATTAGACTTAAAAAATAAAAATAAATATCACAACTTAAGTTTAACTATCAAACTTTATATACTTTTTTTATAAATGTGAGAAATTCATTTAATTTCGCGTGATAAAAAATTCTTATTTTTATATATGAGAGAGAGTGTTTATTGATGCTAAAATATATCAACTATCTCTTAAATGATAACTCCTTCTCAAAATATAACATAATTCTAGAATACAGATACCGCTTTAATATTTTTATCACATTTAATATCCACAAAAATTCCAACCTTCCGTATAACCCATTTACTATAGATACACATAAGGTTTCTGTCATTTATTGAATATCACCCACACCCCAAAAAAAGCTAACTTAAAAATTTACTACAGTCTAATCTGTCAATCTTCCTTTACCGAATATGAGCATTAGAAATCAATTATTTGAACTGGCACATTATATGATCTAGATTATCTAACGATAAACTCTATTAAGAGTTCAATTGCCAAGGAAGAGAGAGCATAGAGCGTGGCCATATAAAAAGTAGTGAATAAGGTTATCTATGAATCGGTAGTGGAGACCGCGCAAAATATGTTGCACTATCCAATTTTTCAACAGCACTAATTGAATGCAGTATAATCTACTACATCACTACTTTAAGAGTCTTAATACCGAATTTCAGAGTCGTATTTCCAAATAAAAATTTAAATTTCAATCTCACAATAAAATAGACCCTTGAGCTTATACAAAACACACTGCATTTGAGGAATATATGTTATTTATTATAGAAATGGAGAGTGTGAGAGAGATATATATGCGAAGAAATCTATTAAGAAATAAAAAAAAAATTGAGATTATTTAAATGCAATGCTTACTACCAACACACAAAATCCCCTTGCATTGGTATCATTACCATCAATAGAAATTACTACCTCAAGCGATCAATTAATGTACCTAATTAATATTAAATTACTAGATCCATCATACGAGAAATTAATTTCAAAAGCGCGAGACCTAAAAAACTGCAGGAATATCTAAATCTTGAGGTATAAGAGACTCTATTAATGGATGTGTCTAAATAGAAATAAAATTCCGTTGAAAGTTTATTCATACTACTCTTAGACCCTAGTGACGACCAATATTTCTGAGTTGGCATGGTCAGATCGTGATAGATAACCAATAACAGCCATTACATGCGAATAAGCAAAACCAACGTTATCTGAGAAATATTCGAACAGAAACTAGACTAAAAGATTACGCACCATCAAAAGATCAGCTAGCAGCGGAAGTCAGAGATCGTATCAGCAGGTATCACAATTGGTGTATTGACAATTTATCTACTTGTATGTAAAGGACCCAAGCTGGTCCATATTGAATAAAGAAATGGGATATAGGATGAACCATTCGGAATATAAATCACGCGACCTATGGCGAATATCCTATGAATATCCTCCTCACCCAACAGATGAATGGATGCTCTCTTGAGAGATACACCACAACTAACAAAGCGGAGTGATCGTTCGAAATCAGAGAGATCATCACTTTATATGGTTGTGGTATCATATTTTTTTTGATTTTAAAAAGAATTCCTAATCATTGACCGCGATATTTCTATAATTTTTTGCAGTGTTTGGTGTATGTAGATGAGTATCATAACACCGTAGGTAGTTCAATCCTAATATTCAGGCCAGGCAGAGGAAAAAGATTAGCTGTACTTTAGAGACTTGCGCAAAACCAAAAATGGGTTCCGTAATGGTATCCTAGCTAAATTAAATGTTGGAGCGAGAGCGTAGGGGAGCGGCTATATTGCACAGAGAGTAGCACCGAATGAAGATCCACCTCTAGATTGAATATTTGCAAACCGATGTATGGACAATTCTCTGTAGTCTATGATTGCAAATTCAGAATATAATGTAAGGATAATACTTATGACCAAGGTTTTAAAGTCGAAGCTTGGTTTCTTCGGAAGTTAGTGGGGAGCGGAGAGCGCGGGGAGTATTGTCCAAACAAGCGAATCGTTAGGAATGACCATACAGGTTGTTAAGCCATCACCACAGAATCACAAGGCACAAGTTCACGCACGACCCAACATAATATCACCACTATGGGTATATAACTTTATGGCTTAAGCCAATGATTATCTTACTATGGTTTAGGACATGATACGTGGACCACTTTTGGCATGTTGTTAAATGAATCAGACAAAGATTAACAATATCAGGAGAATCCTCACACCACAAAAAGCACCGTAAAGCGGAGAAATTATCTAATAAATTTTCAAGAATAATAAATTAATCAGGAGCTATAATATAAAAATAATATTTAGAGGTTCGTGTACTAGGAACCATTAATCCTGTCTGGTATATTGAGGACTATTAAGCCCTATTCTGCACAATATACAATTACAACAATCGAACGTATCCAAATCACGAAAATTTCAACCGAATGGGAATAATTACCACCCCTTCTCAACAAGAGAGCGAGCACACACTGTGAGAGTCAAAATCTGAGGTCAAGTTTATATAAAAAATAAAGAGTCTCTAAATTATTGACGAATTAAAAAATTATAAAATCGACCTGAATTTTTCGACCCTAAAGGTTTTTATACAATAGAGATGAAATTGTAAGAGTGCCATAGTTATGAACCAACACCGGAACGTACTTCAAATTCAACAGAATCAAGGAGGTGAAGTGTCTATGGCTCCTTCCTAACAGGCTCCGCAGGCATCTAAACACATCCCTAGTTGATAAGGTAGGTTAAGTATCCGGAGCGAATTGGAAACTTCTCTCGTTATCACTGGGTGGATGCTGCCCGTCGGAGCTTATAAGCTCTAAGATTAAGGACCCCTTTTAAGTCGAGACCGAACATAGTATTGGACCACACGCGTATGCGATGTAAAAACACTTATTGATAGAGCTGTAGAATATCCGCTCATACAAGAAGATCCATAGATATACTAACGTGGGGAAGCACTAAATTCGTCAACCGCTCCGAAAAAATAGTTTGCGCCGTGACTCGGGATCTGAAGCAGAGTATTCGAATCTCACTCCCTTATGTGGCCATCGCACAGCCCAGACAATTAGCGAGAGAGAATCGGTATACTGTAAGAGCTATAATAAAGATTTTATAATCAAAAAAATTTAAATCGGTACCGTAGAAGTTTCGTACCATATTGTTCTAGTCTGTGAATGTTACAGATACATTATAAATAAATAATCGATCAACTTAATAATCCACTCTCGATGGTATCGACAGAAATTAAACAGCCTCGGTATTCGTTTTAATGAGAATCACTTATGCTGCATTTATTATTAGGGTAGGACTCCGCAAGGCCAAATTTGGGGTCACGTTATATATGCCAAGGAGAGGACATATATAATCAGAATACCCAGGAGGAACCGATTTAGAGCAGATATACTACATTTCAATTATCCATCCCGACCTATATCCTGAACCCTAGGACCCAATCACTTGTTAAGAATTTCAAGTCGAAATATAAAAGGCTTCGTTCGCGTATATGCGTTATTAATATAGTTCGTGATTTTCAACTAGACACGGACCCCGGCGGACATGATCACAGATCATATTCTTATGGTAATCGTTTCATCGCTGTTTTTAAGGAACAGATGAATTATACGCTAGCAGATAGATGTCGAATAGAAAAATACAGCGCTACTGTACAGAGCAATATTTCTGATGTGTTACAAACCGGAATGACAAAGTAATATACGCCCCCAATCCCTAAATGGTGTCGAGGGCGTTATTTCCCGGTACAAAATATAATAAACAATATAATATCCACAAAATAACACGACGCAAGAGAGATAACAATATTAGAAGTAAATTCTAGATGTGCAAACCATGCAAATTGATTAAAAACAAGAGAAAATACATCAATCCTTAACTAATCTAACGACGGCAGAGTGAAAACCAGACGTAATCAGCAACGACGCAACTCGAGAACCATAGAAAAAAGCTGAGAAATAAAGCTTGTTTCTGAGATATACGTTTCTAGGCGCGCGCGAATGAACTCGATCAGAATAAATAGTGAAATTCAGGATGTGTTAAAACAGATGTGAGTAAACTTCTGTTTACAAAATTCATGGTAATTATGACACCCTTGATGAGACGAAGGTCATATCAAGACACCCACACTACTAAAGAATAACATAACCGACGACTTTACTTACCCTTTCACCATAACATAAAAGATGACATGTAATAGAAAAGAGATATTAAGCTTAGTAATTTGGCATTTTTTGAACAAAAGCGAATATTACATGATTTTCTACACCATATATTGTATACATTAGCTTGTTTTTTTTTATTTCATATAATATAATTAAATACACCATTTTTCAACATAAATATAAACAATTAATCTTATTACATTTTGGATTTCGTTTAATACAAACTGTTTTTAACCCTAGCAACTAAATAGTTAAAATTTATTTTTGTGGAATTTCGTGATTTTGTGTTTTGTAAACAGCGTCTTTAATTGCAACAACAACAAAAAGATTAAGGCAATATGCCCATGGACCCTCACGTTCTATGCTAGTGTAGGTGGGCTATGCTTATGTTATTTATATTATAGTTCTTCCTTCTTCTATTTGTCAACCTCAAGCCTTTAAAGTCAGTCTTCAATAATCCGGCATTTTCAATTTGATAAACTATTTGGGTTCTTATAGGTACGCGGTTCACGGTGTTTATATCCATTTTTCTTTTCGCCTTAACCGTTTCTTACTCCACATGCCACCCAGGCAATGGCCGAACTATTAAAGCATGACTCACCTATCAATATGGCATTCTATGATTATATAAATCCAAAGGAGAAAGCGTTGCAATCACCTGGCTACGATTTTCATGCAAAGCTTTGAATATTCCTTCGAATGGCTGTGAGATTGATGAGGTATCGGCCTTGTTGACGGAAAAATATATTAATGTTGATAGTGATTGAAAAATCTCCGTTCGAGGCTTGGTTGGTTGGAGATTTTGTATCATAATCGGTACACGGTAGGATATCATATTGTAATTGTTTAATATTTAGCGCGTGAGTGTTATTGAATTCCAATGGTGGACATAGTAGGGAAATGACAGTATTGTTTGCTAAAACGCAAGCTCTACTTTTCGCTGCTGCCATAACGTCCGATGATCCGATTGCTGAAATGAGAATTGAAAATAATTATTAAAAAGGTTATAGATAATTCAATATTTTTAAAGTTGTATGAAAAAGTCCGAAAATCTATTTTTGACCAAAAATCGAAATGTCGTAGTCGGTTTTGTGTAAAACTTCAATTCTGATAACAACTTGTGATAAGTTTTTTTTTGAAAATTGAGTTATAGGCTCTGCACATTATAATCAAAATCCTACATTTTTGAGATTTTGAAATCTATTTTTATAAAAGCAAATTGCAGTTGAAATCTATTTTTTATAAACAAAATGACGTGAAATCTAAGTAAAAAGTGATTTTGAAAAGTGTAATGTGAATGGGTATTACATCGAATAATCGAACTTTTTCCCCCCTTAGCCAAAAATCGACTAAACCGAGCTTTTATAATAATAACGAATCGACTCCAGGAAAATCACAAGTATATCCTATGTTTGGTATAGTCCCCAACATTTAAATGTCAATAAACCTTTTCTCGTACCATTGCTCGTTACCGTGATACTGGTTCATCGCGTCTCTAAAAGTGGGCGAAACAAAATGGAAGAAAAAAAAAAAAATAACACTAGAAATTATTGAAATGAAAAGTGAAGGCAGATTGATCCGAAATCCACGGTCTAGAAAACTTGCGTATCTAGACCGAACATATAACGAAAACGGAATGCAACACAGAATTAGATAAGATTGATTGGACTAAAATGCCATTGAAGTCAAAAAAAAAATGGTTAGGCTACGAGTAGCACAAAAAAGTTAGACTGAAACGAGTTAAGAAAGAAAGTGCACAATTAAAGAATGTGTTTTTTTCGGTAAAAGTCCATTTCATATTGAGCAGTTTAATAACAGACAATATAATTGGGTTAACTTTCCGAAAAGTTAAAAGCTGAAAATTTATACTTCCAATTGGTCACTAGAACACAAGCGCCGCTGATGGTAATGGTCGATCCTACGTTATGTTCATCGACCGTCGGGTGAAAAGACGGAATTGACGAACCTGGGCAGACAAAGCATTTCG
>PGFW01035451.1:0-14725 GCA_003123925.1 Haematobia irritans | reverse complement strand
TTTCTGCAATCACAGAAATGAAAATGTATCAATTAAAAAAATTTGTTGATCAAGTTACACATTGTTAATTGAATACTTTTAAAAACTCAATTAACGACTTTAAATGGAAACATTTTGTCGTGATTTCTGCTGTTAGGAAACTAGTAGATATAATGGATTTTTTATTAATTAATAAATATCTAATTTTTCCTACACTTGAAAATATTCCTATATAGTGAAAGGACTAGGTTTAACTTAAATTGTTAAGACACGAAATTTACACATGTTAAAGAAAAATTTCTTTGAAACAAAGAAATTTCAATTAAAAGAAAGTGAATATTTTTGCTTTGAAATTTTTCTTTAAATTTAGAAAATGGAATAGTTGGAAATTTGAGGTCCTATCGTTATGTGTTTGCCCATTGTGTTTAAGGTCAAACGTCCTTTATTAAACATTTGTGATTTAAAGCCAATAATCTGTTAAATTAATTTGGCATATTGAATCCTTGGTTTAAATAACATATAAAAGGTTTTAAATATAGACTTATACTTATTTTGAGAATTTGCATTTTTGGTTGAATTTAATTTGTTAATTTTTTTCACTTGTTAAAGAAAATTTTATAGTTTGAAGGAAAAAATGGAGTTCAAAATATGTAAGAATGTCTTTATGCCATACAAAGTTCAAGATGGACGCCTATTAATTGGGCAAGAAATTTGTTAGGAAAACACGAATTTAGTTAATCCTTTAATTTGTTTTTTTGGCGTATTTTTTATACCCTCCACCAAGGATGGGGGTATTATTAAAAATTTGTTCATTCCGTTTTGTAACACATCGAAGAATAATTTGCCTCTAAGGACCCATAAAGCATATATATATTCTGCGGTCGTGACAGTGAAATTCTGAGTCGATCTGAGCATTCTCCGTCCGTCCGTCTGTTAAAATCAACCGCTAACTTCCGATACGAAACAACTATCGTACTTAAACTTAGCACAAGTGTTGTTATTGATGTATGTCGGATGGTTAGTTGCAAATGGCCATATCGCGTCCACTTTTACGTTATAGCCCCCATATATAAACGGTACCCCAAATTTGCTTGCGAGCCTCTAAGAGAAGCAAATTTGTCATTCCGTACCTGGCCTGAAATTGGTTACATTTGGTGTTAGTATTATCGCGTCTCTTAACAACCATGCAAAAATTGGTCCACATCGTCCATAATTATATATAGCCCCCATATAAAACCATCACCAGATTTACCTCCCGGAGCCTCTTCATCTGATTCAGTTGACATGTTGAACGTGATTTTAATATATGGCCTCAAAACACCCATGCAAAAATTGGTCGATTATCGGTCCATAATTATATATACCCCCATATAAAAAACGATCACCAGATTTGACCTCCGGCCTCTCCGGGAAGCACCAAAATTCATTCTGATTTAGTTGAAATTTGATATCGCTGATGTTAAATCGATATCGGCTCCATAATTATATATAGCCCCCATTATAAACCTGATCCCCAGATTTTCGCTTGCGGAGCCTCTAATGAGAAGCAAATTTTTTCATCTCGATGCCGTTGAAAATTTGGTACATTCGTGTTAGTATTATGGTCTCTAACAACTAGGAAAAAATTGGTTGACATCGGCCATATGTATATATAGGCCCCACATAAACCGATTCCCCCGATTTGCTTTGCGGAGCCTCTAAAGAGAAGCAAATTTGCATCTGATCCGCGCTGAAATTTTGGTACGGTGTTTATATATGGTCTGTATATTGACCAAGCAAAAGAAATGTCCACATAGTCCATATATTATATATAGCACCCATAATAAAACAGATTCACCAGATTGAAACTCCGCGAGCCTTTGGGAAGAAGCACCTAACATTCATCTGATTCAGTTTAAATTGGTACGTGGCTGTTATATATATCGGCCCCTCAAAAACCATGCAAAATTGGTTCGAAATCGGTCCATAATTATATTATAGCCCACATAAACGATACCCAGATTTGACTCCGGAGCCCCTTGTGAAGAACAAAATTCATCCGAATCGGTTGTGACAATTTGGTACGTGATGTTAGTATATGGTATCCAAACAACCATGCCAGAATTTTTTCATATCAGTCCACAATTATATATAGCGCCCATATAAACCGATTCCCAAATTTAACCTCCTGGTGCCTTTTGGAGAAGCAAAATTTCACCGATCTGCGCTTGAAAATTTGCGAGTGGTTGGTGTATTGATAATTAACAGCCATGCAAATGTGGTAGAAGTTTCTACGCACTATCAATGGTGCGAGGGTATATTAAGATTCTGCACCATGGTCCGTTTTTTAGTTTAATTTAGAATAACGTACGCAAAAAAAAAATTAAAACTTTCTTAAAACGTAATAATTCTATGCGGACTAACAGAGAATTTAAAAATCGGGCTTCACTGTTTTTTGAGTGGGGTGGTTAATGAAGTGTTAGGAAAGCCTTTTATTTTCTGGATTTGTTTAAAATTAATAAATATATTAATTCTTTCACCACACTATAGTGAAAAGTATTAACCTAAATGAAAGACTATGCAACTTTGCATTTAAGGATCTCAAGATTAAGGACAAATTCTTTTAAAACAAAGACATCTATTCAATTTAAAAGAGATGGTTCATGTTTCAAGACTAAATTTCTTCAAATTCTTCCCACTTCGACGCAAGTTTTTTTTTTGAAAATGTCTTTATGATAAATACGATATTAGTCGTTTATAAATGAAATATAAATTTTTTGACAATTTAATGTTGCAGAAAAGAATACAAAACAAATCAATAACAGAAGTTAAAAAAACAATGAAATAAAATTCAAAAATTTTACTCCTGTGGGGATTTGAACCTGTGCCAGTTGAATTTTTCATTTCATGAAATTTGAAAATTTACGAAACATTAAAATGTTTGGATTATTTAAATAAAAAATATTTTTAGTACAAATAAATTGCTCGAAAATATAACGGTGTTAAACATAAAGAAAATAATTTTTAGAGCTAATATTTTAAAACAATGTGAAATTTCTAGTAAATAAAAGCTTTGATAAAAAGAAAGTTGTACTGTGAATTATTTTTAATATCTTCATTCAAATATAAAACTTCCCAAGTGCACAACTTTCTAAAACAATGCAAATGATCCATAAACGAAGTACTACCGTCCTATGATGCATTATATTGCTACAACTTTATTAGAGATAGATCCAAGTTTGCACCTTACTCTTCCGAATCACAAATTGCTGGATCCAAACCAGGTTTTTAACACTGTGTGTTTTTTGCTGGAATTTTTCATTGCTGCTGCTTAATATATCACGAAAATAAATACTTTTGCCTAAATTTTTATTTTAAGATCTTATGTTTAAAGCCTACATAGGCCTCCAAATATACAAAACTTCTTTATTAATTGAACTATCATCTTTGACTCAGAGTCAATTACCAAAATCCTTAAGGACGATCAAAATATTTATAGAATCCAATTTAAACTATCTCTCCACAAGTGGAATTAGCCACGAACTGATATCGATTATATTATTGAAGTCAATTTACTACGCGTTTCGATAAAAGGTCTCCATTCGTAAAGAAAAAACATCACACTTCCCAATTGGCCATGGTCAAAATTGCGTTTAAATGACTAAGATTTTGCTCTCATATCCACCATAACACTGAACACCAATATGTGTTTTACTCGTAATATGGACATTAGCAACCTTAATTTTTAGGGACATTGCCACAATATGTACAATAATAAGGACAAATTTCTATGTTATTATTAATTTGGAGAAATTTAAATTTGTATTCATACTATACATACATTACACGGAACAAATGTCCGCTAGTAAATTGCAATAAATTTATCATTGTTTAAATTAAATTTGAGTTTAAATGTGAAATTTTATATAATTTCCACAGTCCAATAAACTGAGTTATAAAGTTCAATGACCGATACACATAAGTTTCAATAGTGAACGAAAGTCACAATGCAACATTTTTTCGTACGATTCACAAAAAATGTTACGAAATCAGCGTCTGCCACCATATGAAATTTTTGTTTTGGGCCATAACCTTTTTCAAAATGGACCAAAATTTCGTACGAGCGACCATTTTTCTAAATTAACGATTTATAAACAAAAGTTAAAATTTCTCCAAAATTTTTACTCGATAAAAAATTTGTCAAAATTTTTATTTCTATTCCAATATTTATTATTTATTTAATTTCTGTAGAAAGTATTTGTCAACATTTTAATTTCTATAGAAAATTTCGTCGCTCAAAATTTTATTTTCTATTAGAAAATTTTCCGTTCAAAATTTTATTTCTATACGAAAATTTCTTGTCAAAATTTTATTCTTTAGAAAGTTATTGCAAATTTTACTTCTATAGAAAAATTTTGTCAAAAATTTCTATTTCTATAGAATAATTTTGTTAAAATTTTATTTCTTATATATAATTTCATAATTTTATTTCTATATACAATTTTGTCTCAATTTTATTGCTATAGAATAACAATTTTGGACAAATTTTATATTTGTAGAAATACTTTTATCAAAACTTTATTTCTATAATAAATTTTATCAAACTTTTATTTCTTGCTAGAATAATTTAGAATATTTTAGAATATTTTATCAAAATTTTTATCTATAATATTTGTAGAATATTTTTTATAAAAAATTTATTCCTATTATAAATTTTATTCAGAAATTGTATTTCTATCAATAAATTTTTATAAAAATTTTTATTTCATAATTAAATTTTATCAAAATTTATTTCTCGTAAAAAAAATTGATCAACATTTTATTCTATTAAACAATTTTTGCCAACATTTTTATTTATCTCTAGATTTTTTTTTCAAGATTTTTTCTATACACACAAAAAAATTTTCATTAAAATCAGCCAATACGAAAAATTCATTGAATATAACAACATTTTCATTAATTCAATATTCGTTAATAGATAGAAACGCGTACGTTAATTTGCCCAGAAAAATTCATTATTATTAACGAAAAAAATTTCATTGTATTAACGCAATTTATGTTTTCATTGGGTGACTTTTTAACGACACATTTCGTTAATATAACGAAACCTTTCTATTAGTGTAGAAAATTTGTCCACCATTTTACTTGTCATATAAATATGCGTCCAAAATTTTATTTCTTTCGAAAGTTAGAAAAAATTTGTCTTCCTATACAAAATTTTCAAATTTTGTATCTATACAAAATTTATTTTAAGTTAATTTCCGTACAAAGAATCTGTTGCAACACTTATTATTGTTATATACATAAATTTGTAAAAACTTTATTTCTATAGAAATTTTTTGTCCAAAATTTCTATTTCTACAGAAATTTTGTAAAAATCTGTCTGTTATTAAAATGGTCAATGTTGGGCCGCCAATGATTTTCTTCTTTTACTTTTAGTATATTTTTTTTCTATGAGAGTGTTAATTTTTGCGTGAAAATTTACAATCAGAGCATTCAATTTTTCCGTGTTTTATAACAACGTTTTGTGGGAATAATCTCAAAATGCCGGAGTACACAAAGGCGCCATTTCATGAACTTCATTTATTGGCGCCTAAATATTTTTGCAATTTTTGAACACCAATTTTTTTTCTCCCAGCACTATGAAATTCTTCTTATAACAAATAATTAAGTTATATTACTAATTAGAAAAAGTTTCGTTTATTTAACGATAATGTTCGTTTTCAAAGTCCAAGCCAATGAAACTAAATTTCGTTAATTACAATGATTTTTTTTCGCTTAATATAATGACATTTTCTGCAACATCAACCGTAACGTTTTCTACTCATTAACGAATTATTTTCATTTGTATTAATTTGAAAACCGTTTCGTTATATCAATGGACAATTTTTCGTTGGCTGACTTTTAATGAAATTTTCTTTTGTCATATATTCTAGTAATTTTCTTCAATTGTTTTTTCAATAAATATTTAATTATTTTTGCTGATATCGTGATGATATCGGCCGTTTTGTAATACAGTCTCTGTATAATGCTTTCTAAAATTTAATCTATTAGTTTCTTTTCCTAGTGAAGTTCACATTTTTGAATGTTAGCATTCGCAACAAAATGTTGACAAACGTCGTACTCTTACTTTAAAGCCAATCCACTTCGAAAAAACTCTATTCAGTCGAGTTTCGGGTTTTTGTATCTTTTTGTAAGATCGACTTACACTGAAATTCAAGCCAAATTCACAATAAAATAATTTTTACCATTACTGTGATATTTTCATTATTGTCTTGGGCTATAAAAAGTTTGAAACCATATTTCTCTGGTGACTACTACGATGTGTTGCATTTTAGCTGACTATTTGCAATAGCCTTTTGTTTGCGCTATTTTCATAAGAGATCAGATTACAGCATCTATTTTTACATTCAACGAATAAATGAATCGTGCAATCATTAGCTTACTTTGTATCAGAGAATTAAAAAAAACGTTTATTTTACATCTATTTCGATTATTCTGCTTATTGTTGCTTGGCGCGAGTAAAATTTCGCTCGTGTAAAAATTCACTGACCACCATTTCTACATTCTGAACCAACATTATGACTGATAACAAGAAAAATCACTGAAATCATATTCAATATTTATTTTGCAGCGTTTATGATAATTGAGTTAATTTTTTCCTAACACCTTCTGGGCTTTTCAAGCCTTGTAAAGTAATTTTTTGTTTGTATTTTTCAAAATCTAAAATTCTAATGACTATTTTTATTTGATCATATTAATTTTTTGTTCATTAGGCAAATTCAATAGCAGTGTCCAATGAGATGGCTGTTAGTATTGTTCTCAAAACAAAAAAAAAACATAAACAATTTATATGTGAATCATGTAATAACTGACCAACTCAGTGGCCACAAAGGTCAAGTTTATTTTGTTTTTTAAAATTTAGCGGTTGAAACATGAAGGAATACATAGGCTATATAAGATATAATAATATATTAGCCATTTTTGAAAAGAAAACAAAAATATAAACATATAAAATTTACATAATTGCATGTCAAATATTGCTAGAATTATAACTATAAAAAAAATGGCAATACAATTATACAAAGTTACTTAAGTTATGGAGCATTGTGTTAAGTATGACAAACACTAATGAAATATTCCGCCCCTTAAATGGCATAAGCAATGACAGCCATTAGTTTTGTCGTTATTGCTGAATGACAAAACTTTGCCTTGCCCATTAAAAGACCTCGAAATTCAAATTGAAATTGGCTGTTGCACTTGCAAATTCTACAAATAGAATCTTATCATAGTTTTTTGCATCATTTCACATGTTTATGAGATGTATGTGGTGTGCGTTTGTTATTTAAAAGGAATATTATTAAAATTAAAAGTCTTTTCAAACACTTTGTAATTTGCTTGTTCTGCCAACTGTTACGTACTATATTTTATCTATTAACATGATATTTTGTTAAGCCCTCCCGGTTAAATTATTATTGTGGCAGTAAATGAAATTGGTCCCTACACACAAAAAAAGCCTGATTCAATCACGAAATTAATCAATTAATTTTTAATTGAAATTTCTTCAATCACCGAAAATTATGGTATTAACACCAGTTTTAATTTGGCGCCTCGTAAAAATAATATTTTGATTAACAAATTAATTGATTTTTATTTGAAAATTCAATTAATTGTTGACTTTTAGTGACTGTGCAAACCATGAAAATTTGTATTGATACTTATCATTTTCGTCTCACTCTTGTCAATTAATTTAATCAATGTAATTTATAATTCGATTTCAATCAAAAATTTACATTATGTCGATTGCCAAAACTCAATCATGTTTAATAGACTCAAATAATTATTCAGTTTTAATTTTGCTAACTTAAATCAGTCAAACAATTAATTTGAGTTTTGCCAACCGCCATCAAATTTAATAAAATTGCCGTTAAATTGTTTAATAAACCGCTAAAAAATTTCACTTAAATTTCTTAACTTTGTGCTTCTTAGTTTGATCTAAAAAATATTATTGCATCAATTAATTTTTTTAATAAAAACAAAATTTTTGAAAAAATTTTCTATTAGAAAAAAAAAATTCCTTTAAAATGAAATGTTCTATATAAATAAAATTGTGAGAAATTTTCCGTAGAGATAAAATTTGGTAGAAAATTTCTATAGAAATTAAATTTTGAGAAATTTTTCTAAAGAAATAAAATTATGCCCAAAATAAGATTTTTTGTTGCGTCAGTTTTTTTTCGGTTAAGTTTTTTGGACGACCTATGTCGGATTCCAAGGTTTTCCTTATGAAATCAATTTTACGAAAAATTAATAGTATCAATTTGATTTTTTAATTGGATCAATTTATATTTTTTAAAGTGGATGATGATTTGAAAGAGAAATTTCAATTAAAAATTAATTTGGTCAATTAATTTTTCGTGATTGAACACAAAAATATTTTTTTTCTTGGTGTAGCGCCGCCTTTTGACAGGGGCCATCAGGTTTAGGATTTCCAATGTTGCATAAGTGGGACAAGATGTTTTTAAGACTTTTTTTTTACACGGACGAAAAAAAGACTGGTTTTTATATATGTTTTGGGTGTAAAACAATGTATATGTTTTGGAAACTCGAATTTTTTAACACCCCCAATTATTTTTAAGTGGAAGCATATAATGTTTAAAAACATATATCCACGCAAAGAAAATTCAGTTAAAATTTGTTATCTACCAGGTGTTATGCCCTTAAGGTGTAACATCAATATGTTTGCAACAATACAAACAATATTTTGTTTTTGCACCAATCCTGAAAATATATATGCTTGAAGCAAAATAAGTTTGGGGTATATGTTACAGAAGCGATTTTTGTTTTTTGAGGGTGTAGACAGAGTCCAAAGTGGGCTAACGTCATTCCAATGTGACATAAGTGGCCGCCCTTCGACCACGGAGCCACTGCATCGGTATGGGTTCAATCCCAATTTCGACCGGGACACCGAAAAAGTTTTTGCAGGGTGGGATAAATCACAGTATGTTTGCGTGAAATTTCGAGTGTATTCAACAGCCTTTCTCTAAGTGGGTTTTACCGCGATATGAAACGCCGTTCGGCTTGCTTACTGGGTTATACACAGCATGGGCAGGAACTATATTGATTAAGGAGAGAAATTCGCCACTTTTGATTATAACAATATACTAAATAGTTTAAAGTGCGCCTAAAATACCGGATTAGTCCACTAATTTTCTTGACAACACTTGGCTACTCAAGTGGATAAAATGAACTTTTCCCGATCCCTGGAAGTTTCATAAAGCTGTGTTCGACCTGCGTAATACAATTCTGGTGTTAAGGTCCGTGGAATTTGATCTTTGGCAATATTCATTTTTGATATATTCGATTTTACAGTTGAAGTTTATAGTACATCTACACATTTACTTTATTTTTTTACATTTTAAGGAGGTAATATAAAGTTGTTCAAAGATTTAACGACTAAATCAATAGTTAAAAAAACTATAAAATATATTAAAACTCATTAATTTAGTATTAAATTATATATTTGAATATAACCTGTTCCATTGTTAAAACGATAATTAAAATAGAGAAGATATTAATTCTTGAAAGCGTAAAATTGTTTAATGAGTATAGTGTACAGCAATAAATAATTGATGTATAATTTTAAATAATTTAAATGTTTCCAAATCAAAAACAAAAAAATATTCTCTTAAATTTAAAAATAAAAAAAACAAAATACATAACGCGATATACTAACTGAAGTAAAGTACGTCTCAATCTGAATTTATAAACGAGGACAATATATTAGAATTTTAATTTTATAATATCCCGTTTAATTAAAACAATTCCTACACCAGCTCCATAAAATACGAATGCGATTTTTTGTAGAGTGGCAAGACGCATTTCTCTGATATAAAGTTTTTTTCATTATCAAAAGTCCATAAAAGGAAAGTTTGAAAAATTACGAATTTTAAAATAATAGAATAGTTTCCTAGAATTCAAGTTACGCTATAAACTTACATTTAAAACATTGTGTCTTAAATGTTTACTTCAATATTCCACTTCTTTGGCTCCGTTAATCAATACCAAATCATTAGTGTCAACAACAAAATTCTTTGAACCGAAAAGCAATTGAACAGTTTAGATTTTAATTTTATTTCTATTAATTTATATTTCATCTCAAAAAAAAAATTAAATCGGATGCAATTATTTACACTTAAAATCAGTTCAGAGATTTCAATTTACTGCACTGAAAGCAAATATTGTCGTAATTTTCTCTAATATAAAGTTTTTCCTTGTACTTAAAAGTCGATTAAACTTTTTCAATGAAGTTCGTATTGTCCTTATAACTAAGTTATTTTTTCTTAATAAAATGGGATCATTAACAGGAAAGAAAAAATGTTTTAGGCCTAGCGTCAAACTTGACTTTAATAATTCAAGAAAAAATTAATGAAATTGTCTTTTAACATTTGTTTTTCTTTTTTGGCATCCTTGCACTACAAATCGCTTCAAATATTACACCAAAAAAAAGTTTTAAGTTTATTTTAGAAAAACTTTAACTAAATAGTTTTCTATTTCTGCAACATGCTTTACCAAATAAGTTATACTTTTGTCAATTGAAGAAAGAACAATTATTATAAATAATTAATTTTTTCTGTAATTAAGAAAATTTCTATGTTTGAAAGTAAAATTGTATAAATGCTCTTTAGCGCTGTACGAAGTTTTCAAGACAGTTACAATTTAGTAAAATTTATTCATTTTGAGAAGACATTTATGAACTCAATTTTAGCAAACTTCTGCCATTTTAGGAAAATATGAACTATTTTAATTTTTTAGTAAAATTGTGTACTATATTTGTATACAACTTTTTTTCTTATTTTTTAGTTCACGTCATTAAAGTTAGCAAAAAAATTATTCAAATAAGGAATATTTAGTTCATATTTGTGGCCTTTAAATTTAACTAAAATCAACTAATCTTTTCATGAAACTTTAAAATAAAGTTTAGTTGTCATTAGAGCCCCTTTTTTTCTGGGTGATAGGACATGCTTTTTCAAAACTTTTTTCAAAGGAAGTTTTTTTTTTTTTTTTTTTTTTTTTTTTTTTTTTTTTATTTGAACATTAGCATAATTTCTGTGGAACTTCTGAGTCTGAATGGCAAAATAAAAGTTTGTCGTTAACTCGTTTTTAAAGGACTTTTGCATTAGCATATGAAGAAAAAAAGCTTGAAACAGCGAAAAATTAAAAATTTGCTTCTAGAACGCAAGTACATAGAACCCAAATTTAAAATAGAGAATTGTGTCTTTAAAGTTAATCCTTACTTTGTACTCTCCGCTTCTTTGCTCAGAATCAATACCAATATTTTTTAAAGTAAAAACAAAATTCTTTGGAAAACAGCATGCTTGTTTTTTCAGTGTGCCACTCAAAAAAACACTGGACCCAACAGCGTAAGGAAATTTCGTGCACATCTGTATTACCAAAAGCAGACGTTCCCTCGGATTATTACAAAAATAAGTAAATATTTTTAAAATTAAAAAAAAAAAAAAAAAACAAAAAATATTGGACCGAACTTAACATTTTTCACTGGTAAAGAAAATTTCAATGTTGAAGGCAAAAATTGGAGTTCAAAATTGCAAAAATGTTTGTTAATTTAGCATTACAAAGCCTCATGATGGCGCGCATTATTGGCTAAAATTGGACAAATTTTATGAAACTCTCAAACTATTTTGTGGGAGACACGAATTAAGCTTAAACCCACCCACCTTTAGGCGGGCTTCATTAAATAATGGAAACATTTAATGCGCAACACAAGTTTCGTAAGTTTTCGGCCGGGCCGAATCTTAAAACCCACCCACCATGAACCAAAATATTTAGGGTTTTTCCTTTTTGAAATTTCAGGAGGGCTGAGGACTTGAGGAAGCACTTCCCGAAGATAATATTTAAAAATTTTCACCTTATGAGGACTATATCAGATTCTGGAATTTAAACAACCATTTTTTGTTTGAGTTTTAGGCGGAATCTTTAACATCTCTTATTAAGTGCTGCAAGAAAATAATAAAATTAACGTGGAAATCTTTAAATCTGTTAGATTTTTCACACCGCAAAGTAAAATCTGGTAAATTTATACATATGGAGTTTCAAGCAATTTTCATTATCACGTGCGCCTTCTATACCCCAAGAAGTGAAGTCGGTCTATATGGAGGCACTTACCAAAGGTTTCTGATTAAAAACTTTTAATCCCGATACACGTTTTTTGTGAGCCTAAAATACCAGAATATTTACAATTACAAGCAAAATCGGGATAAAAACTACGGTTTCTAGAAACCCAGAGAGTTTTAAATCGGGACATCGATTCTTATTGAGGGCTATACTAAAATATGACCGATATTTCACCGTTTTCGGCACACCTCTTTATGGGCCCGAAAATACCTTTTAGATTTTCAATTTCAGGCAAATAGCGATTAAAAACTCCGGCTTCTAGAAAGCCCAAGAAGTAAAATCGGGATATTCGGTCTATATGGGGGCTATATCAAAAACATGGACCGATTACTACACCATTTTTGGCCGGCAAACCTCTTTTTGCCGTCCTAAAATTACCTATAAATTTCAATTTCAGGCAAATTGTATATAAACTACGGATTTCTATAACCCAAGATGTAAAATCGGTGAGATCGCGCGTCTTATATGGGGGCATATTTACCAAAACATGGACCGCATGCTTCACCATTTTTGGCACACCTCTTTACGGTTCTAAAATGTACCTCTCCAGATAATCCAATTCAGGTAAATGGATAAAACTGCGGATTTCTATAAGCCCAAGAAGTAAAATCGGCGGAGATCGGTCTATATTGGGGCTTATAACCAAAATATAGACCGATCTCACAATTATTCTGGCACTCGTTATTTTGATGGTCCTTTACAATACCTTCTATAATTTTTCCAATTTCAGGTAAATTGAATAAAAACTGCGGTTTTCTATAAGCCCAAGAAGTTAAAGTCGGGAGTTTCGGTTCTATCATGGGCGGCTATACCAAAAAAAATAAGAACTCGATTTAACTAACCCATTTTTGGCACACCTCGTCTTATGGTCGCTTAAAAATACCTCATTAGATTTAAATATTTCAGGTAAATTGGATAAAAACTACGGATTTCTATCAAGCCCAAGACCCCAAATCGGAGAGGTCGGTTTATATGCGGACTATTAAATAAAAAACCTGGACGAAATAGCCCATCTTCGAACTATGACCTGCCTGCAGACAAAAGACGAGTTTTAGTGCAAAATTTTCAAGCATGATTGTTCATTATTGTAAGACTGTTTAGCGTGCATTACAACAGACAGGGACAGACGACGGACATCGTTATATACGCTCTTAGAATATTCTCCCTTGGATCAAGAAATATTATATACTTTATTATAGTCCGGAAATGATATTTCGATGCTGATTACAAACGAAATGACAAACATTATTACAAGAGCTTTTGCAGCCATTATTTTAACCGTTAAATAAATTTTTTCTTTGTTTTTTCAGTTTTCTTGCTTTTGCTGTCGTTTAATTATTTGAATATTTTAATCAGCTTGGGCGCAAAAAACATTGGGTCATTAGAGGGTTTAATATTTATGCTTTCAATTTGTATAATTTTTTGTCCTTTTTAGATTCATAACGTCCGCAAAAAATTTAATTAAGGCCAAGAAATTTTCTAAAACGTACTAAGATTGCATTTAAAATTAGCCTTAGTGCCCTATATAGGGTTCACTATTTTTTTAATTGTACAATGTAATTCCGTTCATATTTCCAATAATAAAGAATTTTCACATAAAGATTAGTAGCCAATTTGTTTACCTCATATTCAGTTAATTCAATTTGTTATAATAAAAACATGATTTAATTTACCTTTCAATTTAATGTAAAAAAAACTATATAAATACAATTTAAGTTATTTTAATCTATGATATTTATGCACCCCACATATCTTTATAATTTTATATGCCATTTCTTATCCTGACCATAAACTTTAATTAGTTTTTATATTTCATCCATAATTCATTTTTGGTTTTGAGAAACCCAACTTCCCGAAAACACTATTTTGGCCAAATTAATCGATTCTAACGCGGTCATCGCCACAACCATCCAATCCATCATTCTCCATATTTAAAGAAATAGAATTACAGTCAATTGCCCTCGCTCATTTCCTATTCCATATTTTCCTATTGGGGTATTTTCTGCGTTCAAAACAAGAAAATAAATATCAACAGCAACCGCAACAACAACAATAAAGTAAGTAAATGATCGCTATTGAAATGCACTTGCTGAGAGAAGCTGGAAGGCAAGAAAGCATTAACGCTGGTGGCTGCTGGGCGGATTTATTCACATGCAGCGCGAGAACAAATAATGCCTGCGCATATTCAACATGAACTCTATGAAGTGATTTGTTGTGTTGTTGCTGTTGTTTTCTTAGCACTACACCATATATACATGCAGATAATTAAATGCAGATCAGATTTCAAATGAGCATCTTCTCTCGTTTGCAAGGCGGGCATGCTAACCATTGCACCTCAGTGGCTCTCTACATGTTAGTTTCTCGATAATTATCTATTTCGGAAAGTGTGTTTATGTTTGGCGTGACAATTATATTTTTGAGACAAACATATTCACGCCGAGAGAAGGAATATGATCACCCCAAAAATGTTTAAAAAACAAGATGGTGAACATTGAACATTTTTGTCGCAAAAATCTTATTTTCTCGACAAACATATACATGGTTGCCGAAATAAGGTACATAATTTTCGAGAAAA
>PGFW01035426.1:16230-27284 GCA_003123925.1 Haematobia irritans | reverse complement strand
GTATTTGATTACTCAAAGAACAATTCAGAAATCTAGTTTTTATTTTTGAAAACAAATGAGTCCACCGAACGATTAGCCAACTGTCCCTTCTCACCATGCTGAATTCGCTTCGCAGCTTATCTCGACCATAGGTACAAAACCAGTTTGCGGTTTCGACATCCAGCCCTTAGTAGGAGCTTTTTAGCGCGGGAGAACACACCAAAAAAAAAAAAGAAAAAACAAATTGATCCCAGCCATCAGGCTTTAACAGTGGGCGAGCCGAGTTAACGCACTTCAGGCTCACCTTAGACTATTCGGTTCCAGTTGATATCTGGAGCCCACCATAAAGGAAATTTAGGTTGTGTTAGAAATTTCTGAACTAACTATTTTTGCTAGATTGTACCATGTAACACCCTTACATGTAAATACACTAAGCTTTATACGGTTGTGTCGAATTGGAGAAAAATTATAAACAAGGACAGTGTTGCATTAATTCCTTTTTGTTGCGCACCTTTGATAAAGTATTAATACACGTGACAGCGATTAATCAAAGCTGCGATCGGGTCTTTGTCGTTTCTTACCTTGGTTTTTCCTATCTTCCCATTGCTTTCCAATTTGCGAATTTTCCGCGTTAATCTGACAAGCACTTTTCAACAGACGACCTATCAAAACAACATTGAAACGCACACCCCATACGGATAATACCGGCCAAACTGTCATTACTTCATACACTGTAACTTCCTTTTTCACCCTTACATGAACAATCATGACAAATAATAATTTTTTTTTAGTCCTGTCGTAATGGGAACTTATGTGTTGGAAGAGAAAAAATGTGGATTTAAAAGTGACAAAATGGTTTTTTAGGTCGTCACTGATGGTTCAAAGAAATGACATATTTTGCAGTAAATTTAGCTCAGTTGAGAGTACCTTGATTAACTCAATTTGGAGCAACACTCACAACTTTTTCGTCTTCTTATTTACTACGTTCACGTCATCTAAAAATTAAGCAACAAAATTATCACCATCTACTCCTACCACTAAGCAAAGTGAACTAAAAGCAACCAATTTTCGATGTGGTACTACGATTAAGTTTAAGTTTGGCATTGCGCTCCCTTTCTTTAAGGCGATGGTGAAGTTTACATTTGATCGTCGTACATATCTTCCGGTATTTTTATTCATATCGCTTGTCTTAATATAATATTTTGTGTTCTCTTTTATCAACTAATGCGTAATTTCGGATGGAAAGTTACAAAATTGATTTTCAAAGTAAAAAACTTATTGATGCTGATCATCCCCGCTCACCTCCGATATAGCGGAGGGTGAGTACGAGTTGTGGCATTTGGCTCTAAAATAGCAGAGCGGTGATGTCTACAGTCCGAACGCATGGTTATCACGAACCGCAGGAATCATTTTCTTGTTTCGTCTTTATATCCCTTTCACTATAAGAGTGAGCGGTTGGGGCAGAACGAAGTTTCTGGACCTCCGAGTGACCAGCGTTGTTCTTGGTGATATGACTGGGGTGGACACCATCGACAGTGATATTGGCAGGACTTGGAAGTTGAGGTGTTTCCGTTGTTTTATACGTGAAAGATCGACCAAATTGGAGTTTCCTCTTTTAATTGTTCTTCCACTGCCAATTTAGTGACGTTTGATGTTCGATTGTCCACCCGAAATATTGAACTCTAGAAGTGGGACAGAAGAAGCGTACTCGAGTTGGTGAACGCCGCCATTATCTTTATTCACTGTAATCATTTTATCGTTAACGAATCTTGTCAAAGGACGATCGATTGCCCGAAAAACTTTGTTTCATATTGCTTGAAATTGCAATTAGTTATTTTTCTGCTGAGTCTGATCTTTTAACAAATTGTTTTGTTCGTTATAGAACAGGTAAATAGATGTTCGCTTTAACATGAAATTTGTGGTATACCCCTGTTTGCTAAAATTGCCATGTATGGGCATTCGCAAGAAAAACACGTCACTAGATCGGTGAAAGACTGCTCGTTATAAAGGTTGTTCGACTGTTAATATGAATATTGGCCCATTCCAGAGTCAGGAAATGTGTTTTAGGTACGCTTTGGATTGGCGCCGGTAAGAGACAGATTTATTGGCTTTGTGTCCTCTATTCCTGGTTTATTTTATTGGTATGTTTGGAGCGGCAGATTATTGTGTATATTGGTGTGTTTGTATATCGTTATATCTACTTAGCCACGGTCTCATGCAATTTTATGTGTGTTCCGTCATGTGTACCATCCCGTCCCTGTCAATAGATTAAGCAAATTGCGTTCCTTAGTTTTGTGCGGATATTGGGGTGGTATCATGCAGAACTCATCTGGCGGATTTGGAAATGACTCGCCAAGCATGGCTAAGATCCACGAATTCTTAATTTGTTGTATTTTATGTTACATGTGCTTTCTCACACAAACAAAGGTAAATAAGGTACTAGTATCATGTGATTTTATTAAATAGACAGCAGAACTCTTCGGGTACCATATACTGTAAGATCGCAAGGAGTTTAAACCAGCACAAAAGTCAGACGACATTTGAGGTTGGAAAGACTAAGTGGAGAAATCGATTCTCATATTTGTTGTGCTTGTACAATCGTATTGCATATGTACTACTTCCACCCGGCACTGCTTGTGTCGGATTTCACGTTATTTAGATTTTTTTTTCAGACCAATACCAGGTATTGTTTGAAAATGTCGCATGTCGTACATTGTGAGTTACACCCCCACCCCCCCGCCCACACGCCCCACCCGCCCCCTTTTTTTCATGAGAATATTTCGAGCCAAATAAGTTAAGGAGCATGTTTCTTTAGCAGGAATATTGTGACATGGATAAGCTAATGAACTTTCGGGGATTTCGAGTTCACATACATACGGGTTCAAGTTACTTGGTGGGATTGACCCAAGGCTAGTATTTCTCTTTCAGAGTGGTAAGGCAATATCCATAAGCCGGTCCGTGAACATATCGGTGGTCTAAATCCAGTTCTTGGCTACCACACAGAAGTTGTTCTCAGCTTGTCATTTATTCTCTTTCATCAGTGGTGTCACATGATACAACATTACTAGTAATGTCATGCAAGAATAAGGCAGATCTGTTTTTTCTAAGCAGGGAGTAGGAAGTTTACAAGGAGAAGAACTGCGTCAGTGTAGTCAGTGCGCAGTCAGGAGGAAAAATTTCTCTAACATCTTGTCGGGCATTTCTCTCACCGAATATGCATACAGTTTGGGCGTCGGCGTACCAGTTCTGTTGCTCTAGGATTTACAGCTCACGTTTGTTCAGTACCAAAACTGTTCTTTTTTATTACATGTCTTTCATTCTATTAAAAAGTTTTTGTAGAAATTCTTAAAGTTATAACAGCCAATGCCTTTATCAGCCCAATTTATTCAAAAACAGCGCGTGTTAGACAGTCACATGGGTAATCCAGCTGTAGGCATTGTGCGACATCTATAACGGTTAGCCATGGTTGTCTTGCAGAAGATAACTTTTGTCCTTTGGATTCTTACTCTCGGGGGTCGACACATAGAAGATACTTCAAAAATGGAATTAAATTCTTGGTACAGATATGTTCGAGTGGTGTTCTTGGTACAAGCAACTCAGTAAAAGCATGTGTATTCATACCTCACCAAGCAACAATTGGAAGTTGTGTTCACAGACATTTCTGTTTAAGAACATCTCGGGGACCCTTTTAAAAAACTTTTACACACTTCCGGATGAAAGTCTATTTTGCCATCAGTCTTAGAACATGCAGGGGCCATTTGGCCGTTGTAAGTCAAAAAACTCTAAAATTTTGGACAAATAACAAAATTGAGCAGATTTTCCACCCCTCGCGGGAGCAGTTCGGAGTTAAACACTTTTTGGCTTCGGTCATGATGGACTGTAAAGCGTATGTATCGGAGCTCTCTGTAAATCTGACCGATGTTAATCACACTTAGCGTTCACAATGTGTAGGAATTGGAATTCTCCTCCGTGTGCAAATTTACGTAACATCGACCAGTATAATAACTACTGTGCATATAGGTAAATACTATTATGGGAGCTGACTTATCTAAATCTGAGCCGATGTTGATACTGATATCTGCAAAATTTAACTGAGAGTCCTAATACGTCGAAATTATTAGAAATTTTGATAAATACCAGTTTGGATAACCAGATAGCTGCTGTCTGAACTGGAATAGGCACGCGCCAAAAAATAATTCTTCCTCCCAACGAATTTAAGGACAACAAAGTTCGTTTCTCATTTTGCTTTCGCTGTAAGGGAAGTTATTTGGAAGAGCGAAAGTATATACTTTTGGTGATACAACGTTATTCTTCTTTGCCAAGAATGTTAATGAACAATGTTCATGAGCGGAGACTACTCAAAATGAGAAAAAAAAAAAAAGAAAACAATATTTTCTGCTAATTGCATTTCCACTCACATCTTTCTCACTTCCACGGAGGTTTTGGTTACGTTCTCTGCACCTTCTGTAATAGAACTGTAGGAGATAATTCTGATTCGCCTTTTATATTTTTTTAAGTTTTTACCGTTTCGGGCCTGGACGGAAGAACTCGAACCGCGGGCCATGCGAAGGCTTCTGTAGGCCAACACTACTATCCACTGAGCTTGCGCTAAGTATTGTCATCAATAGCAATACTCCCATATAGTTACAATTGGTATATGGCCGTGACGCTTGCGTTCTTTTTCTTCCGCATTAAACATTTATTTTTTTATTTAATTAAACAGACAACAAACATTTGGCTGGGGGCATGCGTGGAGCAGGTGTTGCTGACGTCCGCCTTGGTGTGCGATCCGCTGTTGTTATTGAACACTCAAAATTTTTTTGGTGTTTGTTATTTTTCACATTTATATTTTCAGATTACTGTTCGGATGCGGAAAATGATTCCAACATAATACTACTATATTACAATTTTACTGGATGAATATAACTGTTCTTTTCTGACTTAAAGTGCAGAAAAGACCAGCTTGATCACTAAAGCCGAACAGATATGGTTGGTTCAAAAATATATTGGTGTTTATGGATAAAATCATTAAATTTTTTTACAAACGATTTATTTGGTGTAAGTTCGTTCCGGAGATAGCACTTAAAGAAAACTCTAACACACAAGAAAGTCGTTTCTCGGTACAACGTTTCCAAAAAGGTTGGTTTCTTCTGCGTGTGGCGCTACTGATCTAATCTTGAACCGATTTTTTCGCAACCATACTAGGGCATCAGTTTTCGAGCCCTGAAACGACGACCATCGCGCAACAGTGGAGGGTCAGATCCGGACTTGAGCAGGCGAGGCTGGACTCTTGCACAAGACAAATTACATCAGACTGACAGGACGGACATGCGCTAAATTTGACATTAATTACTAGACGATAGGTGTATACTAGAAGACAAGTTAGTATCTACCAGCCGTAAGTTCGGGCCGGCCGAACCTCTGTTACAATACACCCATCCACCATGAATCAATACATGATTATGGTTTCCTTTGAAATTTTCAGGGGATTTACCTCTGCGCGTCGACTGGACAAATGCAAGTAGGCAGCAGTTCAAACCCTGTAGATACACTTTGAAAAGACTTTTAACCTCATACAGATAGCGATCGCATCGACATCTGAATTGTATACAGATCAGTTTTCTGTTGGAGTCTTTAGGGAAGGACTCATTAACCATCTCTTGTAAGTGTGCACGATGTCATAATAAAAATAACGACTTGCTTTTGTAATCTTAAATCTATAGCTTATTTCACCCTGAGAGGAATAAAATCTGGAACATGTTGCTAGACCATTCGACGTCACAGCAAATTTTCTATTGATCAGTGCGTTCTTATGCCTGCAAAACTACGGGTTCTTAGATATAACCGCTATATCCATAACATTGGAGCGCGAACTCTCCGTTTTCTCTTTCTTTGGTTCTGTTTTACCTGCCAGTTATAGTGCATAATTGGATAAATAATTTTTCTGCTCTATTGAAGTAAATCGGAAAATCGGGGGTCTATAAATGGGGGCTATGCAAACGTAGACCCATACGTCGAGCATTTCATTTCTGGCAACCTTTGTCCTATTCTCTATATTTCATGGCATTTGGATGGAAAACCAAGGTTTATAAGCGCCAAGAAAAAAATTCGGGTATTTGATCAACATGATCCGATTCATCTCTGTTTGTTTCTGTTTCTTTATGTGACGAAAAATGTTGACCTTCTGAGATTCCCATATTTCAGTTAAAAATCTGGATAAAAAATATCTGTCTATATATAGGCATCTGTCTCTTATTTTTGTCTTTATTTGTGACGCAAAACATGATATTTCTTATTCTTCTTCTTCTCTGTGTTGTCGTGTCTTTTTTCCTCTCCCTTACTTTATATGTTATCGCTAGATTTCCATTTTAAGAGATATTGTAAAAATTTTGTTTTCTTGTGTATCTCTATTATTTTCGGTTATCATGGGGACTATATCCAAATACTTTTTTTTGTTGACTGGGATGTCCCTTCTTTCGAACTTGAACTGCCTGCAGATCAAAAGACGGAATTTGTGCAAAATTTTAGCACGTTCTCCTTGTAATGACTGCATACTAATAGATCACAGAGTAGACGGACATGTCTCTATATCGTACTTTAGAATCTTCTCTTGTGTCTAAGTATTATGTTTTTATATGTCTATTATTTTTTATTTCATGTATATGTATTTAATAGTTTAATTATACCCCCGTCACACGCATTGGAGAAGATATTATCTGATACTTCAAACATGTTCAAGAGCACAAAGTGTTATTTTTGTATGGTGAGCCGTGAACATGTCAATTATATTATTGCTGTATTTTCTCGTCAAATTACAACCGATTTCCGAGAAAATTAACATGGGTTGGCGAAAACGCATGTCAACCACCCAAAAATAATTTTAGTTTGTGGTCTGAAGCATGTTTGAGGTGATCATATCTCCTTCTCCTGGGGTGGTGGGTATTCCTGAAAATGGTCAATGGACTGGCTTCTTCCTGGGCGTTACATACAACATGCGCAAACTGTTTTATACCCTGTAGCCACCTAGTTGGTTAAAGGGCAGCTAAGAACTCCACCCGTTACCAAAAAACCAAGAAATTAACTGCATACAATCCCAATGTTCTCGCGGCAAATCTAAAAAAGGGTGGGATATTTTTCATAACGTTATTAACACAATTCGAGATGTTTAAGATTTGTTTGAGTTGATCTCAAAACATGGTTTTAGTTGGAATATCCCTTCCGGTGTACAGAGGAAAGATTTTGATTACACAATGCTTTTTCTATACTCTCAAGGAATTAAATCGAGACAGATCAGAACATACAATTTGCGATAATAAGAATTGGTGAGGTTTCCACAAAGCGTTGTTAAAACCAGGGAAAAAATTAATGCCCTCCTGTGGTACTTTTTAACTGCTGTTTACGTTCTGATACAAAATGTTGAGGACATCTTAACCAAAAGTTTGGCTAGAATATAATCTTCGTATAACGCTCTAGGTTAGGTTATAAACCTAGATTAACGATATAGCTCGCCAGGTATATATGTATCGCCCGGATTTGGCTCACGCAAGGCGTTGGCCGCAAAACCCTTAGCTTTGTCAGCGTATCCGTATTCAAGGTGCTAAATGTAATCTTCTATAGCTCCTAGCTGTATTGCGAACATTTTATCGGAAAACATCGGTTCAGACCTTAGATGATAGCTCCCGCACATAGTATGTCATCGCCCGATTTTGCACAATTCGGCCGTAAAACCCTGGTCATGATATCAACCCGATCGGTAACAAGGTTGGCTAGCAATTGTAATCTTGCTATACGCATCTAACTGTCAGTTTTAGGTATTGTGGCTCAATTATTTACTCTTCTTTAAGAAACTAGATTTGGTAATCAAATTTTGTACAGCAATAGTGTCAGAAGGGGGTACGTTCTCTGTGAGGTTTCGTAATGCATTCTGCAATTACGTATTATCGTATTACAAATTGTTCTTTTACTCGCTCCTCCCGCGCTCCCATCATGAGGCAACTGGTTATTATATGCATATCGCTCGTGTAATCTGTTGTCTATAATAAAGTGCGTGATATCGGTTCAGATTAAGTACTTCTAAGTGGTCAAGGAAAAACTCGTGTAAATCGGTGAATAATCGTTACTCATTGAGAATAGTAGAGATCGAACCAATTTGATGTCTTGATTCATAAGAGTACGGTCGTTTGTTATAGTGAGTTCGCAGGAGATCGGATTTAGAAATTATTCACGGTTAACTGAGCGGCTGAATTGCAGCCTTTACGACAATTCCGCGAGCATTGTAGCCAGCCTGTTCGTCACGACTAGTACACTTGGTCTCATGAGAGGTTCTGTGACTGTCCACGCTTGTCCACCGTTGCTATCCGCGATGAAAGCCAGTATGTGCCTTATGTCGCGCGGTCATTAGTATGCCCTGGCGTGCTATATAGTCTAGTTAGTTTAATGGTGACTTCTTCCTAGTTTATTGGCCTCGCTGTGGAGCATCCTAATAGCGCCATTATTTCTCAAATTTGTTGCTGTCGCGTCCGGTTAAATCTATCTGGCGGTAAGTTGGCGGTCCACATGGTGGTTGTTATTGGTTTGCAGGTTACTTGTCCATGGGCATGGCAACTTCGGTCTCATCCGGTCCACGCGAAAGTCCCTAACTGCTTATCAGGACGCTCTTGTTTGGCTAACCGTACCATTGGTGCCTATTGCGCTGCGTTCTTTACAGGATAATGACTATATCAGATGATCCCAGCAGTTAATGCCGCGCCATTACCTTAGTGGCAACGGAACAACGTGTTTCTTCTTGGATTCGCAGCAGACGTTACTATATTATATCGACGATCTTTCACCAAGTCCTGTAGTTCCTTGTTATATTAGACACGTCCCAAGCTATGAAAAACTGCTCGCTTTGTCAAGCCACAGTTAACAGACGAACTTGGCCTAAACCAGATTTTGCTTTTGGAGCATTCTGTACACGTTTTAGATATGTGGCGTTGAAAATATTTCTTCCACTACCTTTGCCTTTCCTAATTTGGCGTATATAGGACTCCTTGTGCCCGGGAAGCTGCTGTAGTCTGGCCTATTGTGGTATCGTTATGTGGTTTTCGGTCTGTTCCAGATCCGTGCAATTATCCGACTGTCAGTTCAAGGACTTCGTCAGCTATCGTCGTGTACGAGCCTCCGTGATTCGCGTTTCCGTCCGGCCGTATACTGTATTATTTCGGGTATCCTCATGACTTCGCGCTATGGCGGAGCAGTTCAAACAATCGAGAGCTTCTTTGTTTAACCGCGCGATGGTAGTCCGACATCGTTTTTTCTGGCTCGGTTATCGCAATCGGTAGTTGTAGGACGATAACTGCATTGGATCTCTTTGCTGTAATCATGCCAAATACTTCTGGAGGTGAAGACAGGTTAGGTCTCGCATTGAAAAGACTACCGCAACTCTCTTTGTCGGTCGTGAGCGGTGCTTCCGGTTTTCGCGATTTTTCCCGTGTGCTCGATCCTTAGATATCATTCTCACATACCGCTTCTCCCAAATATCACTTCTATATACATATTGTTGAAAGATTCTGGTTGCGGAGTCTGCACAAGCGATATATAGCAGATTTTGCTCATGCCTGTTCCGCGTGGGAGATAGCTTGCGTTTTTCGCGCTGATGATTGCTCGGTCGAGGCAAATAACTTTTGGATTTCGCTGTCTCTTCATAGCCCATGCATTGAAATGTTATTGGTTGATCACACCGCAGAGATGTATCTTCCAAATATCTGATATATAATGGCACCGACGCATTTTAGCTGCTCCGATACCATCCAGACAGATTTCGTTGGACCCTTCAGTCTCAAAAGGACATTTAAATACTCGAGAATGTTGTGTTGCATTGGAGAAGCTTGGTTTGGTTTATATTGCAGGTCAATATCTGAAGAGAAATACGTTAAATAGTTTATGTATTACCATAATTTGCCGCCTGCCGTATCATACGCTTTCAATTTTTGAACCTTCTGAGCTATGGCTTTGATAAAGAAGCTACTTATTTACCTCCGTTTACCCCTTTGAATTCTACAAATATTCAAATGATTCGATAAGGGTGATTGTGAATACTTAGCTGATCGTATTAACTTACGATCGTAGCTCTGTACAATAAATGCGTAAAATTTGCAGGAGAGCATTTTGGATTAGTTACCCCAGGAACTAAACGTTGACCGATTTCGAGTGGTGATGGGTAAACGCTTAATATTGAGTAAATTGTTAGTTATCCCGAATTAAAGAGACCTCAATCATATATGGTCTTAGATGACATGCTCATAAACTAGTTGAACCCCGTGAGCTCAAAACATGCCAAGCCTAGTGATGTAGTAAATGTCAACAATTTTCAACAAATATCATACTTCTTACTAGACCCTGGGCTAGTGAAATTATACTCACTTCGATTTACATCAAATTTTTAACAATTTTTAAAAAGTTTCGGTTTCGAACAGGGCCATACATAGAAATTTTATAGGATTATAGGAAATTGATTTTTAAAAGAAAAATTCCTGCTTATTTAAAATTTTTATAAAATTTTTACAAAACGTTCTAAAGATTTATGAAAAAATATCAAAATATGGGAACTTGTCTCCAATAAATTAGGGATTCCTAAAACGCATGTTATTTTATGTCAATTTATCTTTACGGAATCAGAAAATTGCTTCTTTATATAGGAACTTCATTATTCAACAACTATTTTCCACGCATTTTATTTGAAATAGTAAGGATTAAATATTTCGGGTTAAACTTCAATTTTCTTCTCAACAAAACGTTAAAACACCAAACAATCAAACTATTGCAGACTTTGTCAATTTCACCTTCAAAGAAAAGCAATAAAAATTTATTATTATATGTTACTTTTGTAGCAATCTTCTACAATCTTTAAAATTGTCGTGATCCAATGCGAACTTTTGAGTTATTAACATGCAGTAATGACATTTCCTTTTCCATTATGTACTCAGTTGTCGTCTTCTAGAGTTTTTAGAAGCAGTGCTTTTTTAATATTGAATAACGTAGTACGAAAACACATTTTTTTTACTCCTTAAACTTTATTTAAAAAAATATTTTTT
>PGFW01035408.1:0-12680 GCA_003123925.1 Haematobia irritans | reverse complement strand
ATCTAAAAATTTTTTTTTTGAGGCTACAGGCAGAGGAAAGCATGCAACAGGTGATTGGTCAAATTTTATTCAGTTATTAAAATTAACAATAAAACAAAAAAAACAAAAACTAACATAAGATTAAACAAATCACTCTAGCGCTTGTATTTACATACTATAATAATGTCTCAAACACAAAAAAAAATGCAATACTTAAATTAGCGAATAGAAAAGACAAAAACAAACAAATAAAAAACCCATTGGAACGAAAAATAGTTCCAGGCGATTAGGAGGAGCTATGAAAAAAATAATAGAATTCAAATTCAAGTTCATTCTTCACATTGTTTTCTTTTGACTTACGTTAAATTTATCCAATTTCTTAAATACTAAATAATTAGTAGAAGAATACCTCAAATAATTACCTCACAATTGTTAGGTGTTTTTCTATTCAGTCAAGATGAGAAGCGCAAGTTAAGTACAGATTTGAGAAACATAAATATAAAGAATTTAAAAAATTATTATGACGCCATTGTTGTGATTAGGCATTAGGTGCTAATGCATGATGACATGATGAAATATAAAAAAATTGAAGGTCTATAGTGGTGGCTTTTATTTACAACAGAGGAAAGTTACAGTAGGGGAAAGTTCATATTAGTTACTAATCTTCAACTACTCCAATTTAGATGTTTCCGCAATTTCCGAAAAATACTAATTAAATAGGTGACAGACACTTTTATTTATGACAAAAATTTCCTTATAAGAAAGGAAAGTTTTTGAACAAAATTTCTATAGAAATAAAATTTTTATAAAACTATATCAATAGAAATAAAATTTTTGAACAAAATTTTCCATATAGAAATAAATTTTGACATTTTTACTAAAGAAATGACATTTTCAGTCAAAATTTCTTACTAGAACATGAAGTTTTTCGAGCAAAATTCCTAAAAAAAAATTAAAATATTCAAACAAAATTTCCGTGTAGAAAATGAATTTCGATCAAAATTTTCTATTGACAAAAAATGACTTGAAGGAAATTTTTCAAATATACAAATAATATTTGCGACAAATTTCTGTAGACAAAAAATGTTAGACAAATTTCCGTGTATAATAAAATTTTAGAGAAAAATTTTCATGATAAAATAAAAAATTATGAGAAATTTTCTATAAATATAAAATCTTTGACAAAAAATATAACAGAAATAAATTTTGATACAAATATTTACGTATAAGCAATGAAGTTATATGACATTTTCTATAAGAAATAAAATTTTAAGGAAACAATTTTATGGAATAAATTTTAGAGAAATTTTTTATAGAAATAAAATTTTTTGAGAAAAATTTATATAGAAATACAAACTTTTGACAAATTTTACTAAATAAATGCAAATTTTAAAGCCAGAAATTCCATATAAATAGACACTAAATCTTTAAACAAAATTTCCGTTAATAGACTGAAGTTTTGAACAAAATTTCCTATAGAAATGAATAATTTTGGACAAAAATTTCACAATATAACAAATAATAATGTTTCATAAATTCCTCTTATACATTTCTATATGAAATTTTTTGAATAAAATTTTCAATATAACAACATATATTTTTTGAATCATATAATTTTTTTTATACAAATAATAAATTTGAGAAATTTTTCTTTAGTCACATAAAAATTTTGGACAAACTTTCTAATAGAATTAAATTTTTTGTTAAAATATATTTTTTTCTTATTAGAAATTTAATTTTAATGTTTAAATAAATTTTTTATATATAATTTTTGAAAATTTTTTGAATCTGAATTTCCGTGTTAGATAAAGTATAATTTTTGACTATATAATATTTTTTTATTTCGTTAATATGAACATGTATAATTTTTATGATCAATAATTTTTCATATAAAGGTTAAAATTTTTGGTCATATTAATATTTTCTATCATTAAATTTAATAAATTATTGTATCAAATAATTTGTTTATTTAGATATATATTATTGTCCACCCACCCACACAATTGAATAAGATTTTCGATGACTGGAAAGTGGGATGAGGAAGATAAATGCTATGCTTAGAGAATATATATGTATGTATGTTGCTGAGAATGATTCATAAAAAATGAAAATTCTAGTACACTAGTCTACAAAAATCCTAAAAAAATTAAAAATACGGAAAAGTTGAGGTTTCACAATGTTGCTATGTGCCTGTGGATCAGACTGATTTTTTTTCGTATGAATATAATTTTTTTCCATAATCTTCTCAGCAAGTAAATAAAGCCATTAACGTATTTTTCACCTCCAATGCATAGCATCACTTTGAATGAATGATTTACTACATATTACAATGTTATCTTCATTTACAGTGTCGGAGCATATAGTATATATATCATATCTTTTAGATAAGTAAGACATATAATTATGTACGATACTAATTTGTTATCTTATCACTTTTATGAGAAAATTTTCATCTTCGTATTCAATTTCGAAAAAAAAAACAAAATTAAATTAAATAACTGCCAGAGTCAAACGAAACATATTTGTTGTAGGCTCCACACACAATTACACTCAAAATCACAATTTTCGAATTTCAAATTTCTCTTTTTTTTGCGAGAGTGAATGTAATGTCTTATTAGGGAACTCTATTTTTTATTTTTATTAGAAAATTTTGTCAAAGTTTTAATTCTATAGAACATGTTTTCTAAATTTTCATTTCTATATAAGAATTTTGTCAAAATTTATTTCTATATAAAATTTTGTAAAAATTTTATTTCTATATAAAATTTTGTCAAATTTTTTTCTATATAAAATTTGTCAAAATTTTTATTTCTATAGAAAATTTTAATCAAAACTTATTTCTATATAATAAATTTTGTCAAAATTTTTATTTCTAATAAAAAATTTTGTTCAAAAATTTTTCATTCTATAGAAAATTTGTGTCAAAAAATTTTAAAATTTTCGTATATTAATTAAGTAGTATTATGTTATATTATCAGGTGTTTATCTTTATACTTACAAGGAATTTCTCAAAAATTTTATTGCTACGTGAATTGGTAAAAATTTTGTGTTCAGAAATTTTTATAATTGTTAATTTAATAGAAAAATTTTGCCAAATTTTATTTATATAGAAAGAATTATCAACTTTTCAGAAATTTTCAAATTTTATTTCTATAGAAGAAAATTTTGTCAAATTTCATTTGGTATAGGGAAATTTTGTCGAAAAATTTATTTTCTATGAAATACTTTGTCAAAATTTATTCTTCTAGAAATTTTCCAGGAAATTTTAATTCATAGAAATTGTCAAATTTTATTTCTATATGAAAATTTTTTCAAATTTTATTTTAAGAAAAATTTTGTCAAAATTTTATTTCTATAGAAAATTTTGTCAAAATTTTATTTCTTAGAATATTGTGTCAAAATTTATTTCTATAGAAATTTTGTCAAAATTTTATTTAATAGAAAATTTTTGTCAAAATTTATTTTTAGAAAATGTTTTCAAAATTTATTGCTATAAGAAAATTTTGTCAAAAATTTATTTTCTATAGAAATTTTGTCAAAATTTATTTCTATAGAAAATTTTGTAAATCTATTTCTATAGGAAAATTTTTTTCAAAATTTCAATTTCTAAGGAAATTTTTAAAATTTATTCTATAGAAAATTTTGTCAAAATTTTATTTCTATAGAAAATTTTGTCAAAATTTTATTTCTATAGAAAATTTTTTCAAAATTTGATTTCTATAGAAAATTTTGTCAAAATTTTATTTCATAGAAAATTTGTAAAAATTTTATTTCTATAGAGAAAATTTTATCAAAATTTATTTCTATAGAAAAATTTGTCAAAAATTGTTAATTTCTATAGAAAATTTTGTCAAAATCTTATTTTCTATAGAAAATTTTGTCAAAAATTTAATTCTATAGGAAATTTGTCAGTTCTAATACGCTCAAAATTCACATTTGTCGAGATTTCAAATCTCTTTTTTTATTATGTAAATGTCAGTTTGAAATCTATATTTAATAGTGTGATTTTGGGAGTGGTAATGAATATGTTGTAATAGGGAACTCGATTTTTTCATTTCGGCTAATGGATGTACACGCAAAAAAAATCTTTCTTCCCAAAAAATAAAATTCTTACGCTCCCAAATTTAGACAAAAAATATCGTTTCCCCTTTGCTTTTTTTTCGAAGAAAAGTATATTACTTGTTGTGGATAAAGTTTGATTTTGTTTTACAGGATGTTTTTACAAGTTTGATAAAAGAACTAACTCAAATTTTGTTTGACTATATTTGATCTTCCCTCTTCATTTTTTCTCATTTCCAGGAATTTTAAAATTTAGTTCTTAAAACCGCTTTTTCTGTAATACAAACAATATAGAAGAAATTATTTGATTTTCTTAAATTTTTTAAATTTTTACCTTTCGCATGGACTGAGAATCGAACCCGCGCCAATACAATTTGTAAGCCACACACTATCCACTGAGCTACCGTAGCTGTTTATTTGGACATCAAACAGACAATTATAACTATGACCATTAATGCAAACAAGCAGGACCCAAAGTAAAAAAGTTATTATTTATAAAGCATAGTTTTCGGCGACGCACAAAGGCGATTTAAAGAATATGTTATTTACAGAAACATACCTTTAGATTGCCCCCGTTTTTTTATAAAATATAACTTTTTGAATCCATATATATATAAATAATAAAGAAAAATTTTGTAAACATAACAATATTTTTTTATTAAAAGTTTGATAATTTTCGAATAAAATTCAAAACTTTTCTCTAACAAAGGGCTTAGGCGATGGTATTTAGAGGCCTTAAAAATGATGCAATTATTTCAATGCGGTCCAATGTTTTTTTGGTATTAAGCCGCAGTATAGAATCGGGTCTCTCCCAATTTTTACTTCTTGGGGCTTTCTTAAAAAAAAAAGAAAATCCGAAGAATTTTTATCCAATTTGTCCGTAGAATTGGAAATCTAGAGAGTAATTTTAGGAAGCCTTAAAAATGGTGTGCTAAAAATGGTGAGTATCGATCTCGTTGCTTGGTATATGCCCCCAATAGTAGACTCTGATCTACCGATTTTTTCTTCTAGACCTCTCCTAGAATCCGTAGTTTTTTAATATCAATTTTTCTTGAATTGGAATATAGAGGGTATTTTGATGACCATAAACCACTGTGCCGAAAATGGTGAGTAACGGTCCATTGTTTTGTGTATAGCCGTCATATAAAGCCGATCTTCAACCGATTTTAACTTCTTGGGCTTTTCTTGTAATCATAGTTTTTATCCTAATTTGCTTGAATAATTGAAATAGAGATGTAATTTAAAGGACCACAAATTGAAGGTGACTCGATTATTCCCATATCACTTCTTGGGTGTTCTGGAAACCGTTTTTCCTGAAATTGAAATATAAAAATTATTATAAGGGGCCACAAAATAGGTTGTAATGAAAATATGGTGTCGATCGGTCCATGTGTTTAAGAAATAATCGCCCTCATATAGGATGTCGATCTGCTCGTTTTAAGCTCTTCGGCGCTTCTAAAAACAGCAATTTATTCGATTTCCTGAAATTCTAAATATACTTTTAAGACTCCTCAATATTCTGCAATCGGATTTTAATTTTTTATCGGTCCATATGGTAAGGACTCCATATGGACCGATTACACTTGATTGAGGGCATAACAGACGTACGACTTGAAAATTGCTTGAAACTGAAAGAAAAATTTCCAAGATTTTACTTCTCGTATCATATTAAAAAATGGCGGTAAAAAATCCTACAGACTTTAGATTTCAAACAATGGATTACTTCTCAACTCTTTGGCACACTTTCACGAGTGTTTATGATTCCAACTATAAACTCAACAAAAATTGGTAACTGGTTGAGCTGATCTGCTTGGGAGAATATCTGTCATCAAACCATCTCTGATAATTCCAAATATGTATATTATGTCAAAGTAACCTCTACGACGAAACTATTATATTTTATTCAAGTGGTGGTGGGTATTTAAGATTCGAACCCGGCAGAACTTAACTGTTGTAATATACTTCTTTGAAAATAACTGGTGGTCAAAAATTTTTATTGCGAAACGATTCCTTTTGTGGGCCAAATTTTTGAATATAGCACACATCCCAGGGGTATTGATAAAAAATTGGGCAAATTTTGGATGTCGCACTTCCTGAGAGGCTTTCACTGTATTATTTATCATACGGTCCTGTTATAACCCACTAAACTTTGCAATATAAATTCTCCTTTGCTCATTGCTCAACAAAATCATTACCGGCGATGCATTGGCATTTTCAATTGTCCACATAGAAAAACCAAACGCGGATTACCACCTTTGCATTAAATTCTTAAGAAACTCCAATCATTACGATCACAATAAAAAACAATAACGAAAATAAAGCCAATAAAACGCAGGAAAATCAGTGATATATTTCAGACATATTGTCATGGATGACATTTCTCCGAGGACCTGGAAATCAAGGCACACAAAATGTATTCCTTTGGAGATTTCATAAAAGCTTCCTCAGACCAATCTTTTGTGCGTGGCAACTGAAACAACAACACCTGAAACATATCTAAAATCAATGTATTGTACCATAGAAAGACGCATTGAGGCCAGTACGGTGTGATGATGATGATGCTAACTGCTGCTGATTTGAAGTGAAACGCACAATGATCAGAATCAACGTTTGAAGATCAACTGAAACTCTGATCACTAACCTTTCTATAGATACAAGAAACACGACGCAATGGATAGCAGACGGACAGACAAATAATACATAGGTCATCACAGATAGATGTCGGCACGTTTGCTAAACATGTTAACTGACAATTTCATTTGGGATTAAAGAAGACGAGGTTTTGGTGCTGGTGTGGGAATTGTTTAGATATTTACGCAAATTAGAAAATAGTAAAGACAAAAAATGCTATTCTCTAAACGGTCTATAGAAATATATGTATAAAAATTATAATCTTACCGTAGCCATCACCATTATAACTACGATGATTTAAACAGAAGTGAGATGTCACATACCATTTTTTCGGGTATTCTTGGGAAAGGTTAGTAATGGGGTTTGGAAATTAGAAAGTGCTATATTACGTTTTTGAGGAAAATTTCCAAAGATTGTCTAGAAAAGATTTCCAAGGTGATATGAAAGTTGTTGTATTACAGTAAAATTTCGGTCCAGAACAATTCTTTCTTAACTAATAGAAGAAGAAAAGAAAAAAAAGAACATAAATATTTTTTAAATTTTTTTCCATTTAATTAATCAGTTCAAAGACTTGCCCCAACTTTAGAAAAAATGCAACAATATCGGATCGAGTTTCCTTTTAGTTAGGGATGGTATATCCCGATAAATACTTCAAACAAAAACAATTGAAAGAAAGAAGATGGAAAATTGGCCGACGTCATACCAAGGAGTTCATTTACGGTGTTCGATACATACCCGTTCTGTTTCATTTTTAATTTGTCAATAATTTTTTGTTTAAAAACTCACAAATGATGTTAAATTTTGTGTTACATAGATCAATGAAAACATTTGACCGATTTTTCTACGTCCATTCCTGATATTAAATTTTTATTAATTCTTAGTTTAAATTGTGGAACAAAAAAATCATGAAACGACATGTTTTGATACTCTCTGCTGCTATTTTCCCATCTTCTCTTCAATTGTTTTGCTTCAAACCATAAAATTAAATTGACCGAATTTAATTGAAATTAAGCAGGTTGGCTGATAAGTCCCCCGGTCGAACAAAGAAAACAAATCTTTTTTTTGTCAAAAATTCGTTTTTATTATTCAAATAGTTCCCCTCAAGAGACGATACAATCGATTATAACGACCTTCCAATTGTTTGATATACCATTTTTGGTAGTACCTTCGGTTTGCTTAAAATAGGCCTCAGTTTCGGCGAATCACCTCTTCATTGCAGCCAAATTTTTTCCATGCGAGCAGTCCTTTTTGAGGTCTGAGAACCAAGAGAAATACGTGTGGGTGGGGAAAGCAATTGAAGCCCAATTCATGCATTTTTGCCATAGTTTCAATGACTTGTGGCACGGTGCGTTGTCTTGGTGGAAAAGACTTTTTCTTCTTCATATGGGGATCCCGTTTGCCGCGATTTGCCTCAAGAACGCTGCCAATTAACGCCATATAAAGTCACTGTTGATGGTTTTTCCCTTTATACTAGATAATCGATAAAAATTATTCAATGCGCATCCATAAAAACCAGACGCCATTTACTTCGCCACGGACTTTTGATCTTTCCACGCTCAGGAGACGGTTCACTTCGGTCGCTGTCCATCTCAGCCGAACTGTCGAATTGGCTCAAGAGTGAGTGACTGGAGCCATGTTTCATCCATTGTCGACATTTCGACGGAAAACTCGGTGTATTACGAGTCACAGCAGCGCAAACACCAGCCAGAAATCATCAACCTGACGTTATTGTTTTATCAAATGTGAGCTCGCGTGGCACCCATTCTGCAACAGAGCTTTCGCATATCTAAATATCGATGAATGATATGACCAACACGTTTCCTTTGATATCTTTAAGGCCTCTGCTATCCTAGATCAACTTCATTTTACGGTCATTCAAAATCCATTTGTGGATTTTTTTGGATGTTTTTCGTCGTAACCACCTCTTTCGGGCGTCCACTGCGTTCACTCGTCCTCGCGTGCTCATTTTCACCACAGCTTGGAATTTTGGCATAGAATCAATTATTGTTGATTTCCCTGGGGAAGAGTCTCGAAAACTCATTATCAAGCCAAGGTTTTTTGCGTTCCACCGTATTTTTCCCGTTCAAGAAACAGATTTTATCAAAATCAGCGGATAAATTCCTTTTTCCATTTTTTCCAACAATAACATAAGTTGCTTCACAAAAGACGCCTCTATCTCACAAACTAATGACTTACAGACGTAAAATTTGAACACGAATCATTTTGAATGTTGGTACTATATAAAAATAAATATGCCAATCTATGTTCAGTCCGGGACTTATCAGCCAGTTGGCTGATAAGTTAGTTGCAAATCATGAAAAGTAATAGTATCAATCACATAATTAATTAGATATATAGAAGTAACTATACTAAAACTTAATACCCTAACATCCAAAAGCTTAGCATTTATATTTACAAATGAATAATAAATATAATTAACCAACAAGTAGATAAAATAAACAATACTGGTTAGACAATTGAATTAATTTTTAGTTTATAATTATATTTAATAATATTATTGTATCCTCGAAATGTGTTTTGTTGAAGTAAAAAGGCTTCCAATTGTACCACTGAAAAGTGTTGAACATCGTTTTTCGGTAAATACATGGGGTGTACTCCATATTGAGTTCCTGGGATAATGGTTTAAACAAGATTGTAGTATGCCGGATTATTGGGAGGCCATCGGGCAATGGTTAGCATGCCCGGCCTTGTATACACAGGGTCGTGGGTTCCAACCCAGTTTCGAACCAAATCACCCCAAATGCGTTTCAGCTGTGATTGTCCTCCCACCTCAGTAATGCTGGTGACATTTCTGGGGGTTGTCAAAGCTTCACTAAGTGGTTTACTGCAAATGTGGAACTCCGTTCGGAAGCTCGTCTATAAAAGGAGGTCGCCTTGTCAATTGTGGCTTAACACAGAATAGGGCAGCAGCTCAGTGGTAAGAGAGAAAATTCACCAATGTGGTACACAATGGACTGGATAGTCTAAGTGAGCCTGAACATATATCGGGCGCAATATACCTATTCTAATCTGGAGCAATTATTCGTTCGCTGAGTTAAAATAATTCGTTTCTCCTCTGATGATGATGAGAAAATATGTTTATATTTCAGATCAAACCAAACCGCAAGATCAAAAACCTAGTCCCAAAACACGAATTTGAAATAGTCTGCCTTTCACTTTTTAACTTTTTTCCAAATTGAAAAGTCGATTTTTCAATTACTAAAAGTTGCACTTTTTATGTCAAACTTTCGTTATTGGTCTGCATCACATTTCCCTTGCAATTGAAAATATGACCTTTTTCAAAGGGAAAAGTTGACTTTTCGGGATTTTAAATCAAAAATTAAGAAGACGGAAATTCGGCTGAACGACTTTCCGATTTTTAAACAACCCTGCCGCCACACTGGGGAGACACGGTATTTATACGGTTAGTGCATATGTTTGCGAACCACCCAAAAAAAGGAGACGAAATAGACAGATGATTGTTCTTGTCAATAATGCCCAGGGTGAGTTCGTGAGTCGAATCTAATTCCAATGTCCGTGAAACAAATTGTGATGCAAAGTCTATGTCCGCCAGTTCTTGTCGCAAGTCGAAAATTAGACACGAAGTATGTTTTTTTTTTTTGGGGTCAGAAAATAGAACCCCATTGATTTTGGAAAAAATCGGTTTCAGATTTGATATACGCTCACATAAATATATGTATCTTTTCGCGCGATATGCATCTCACATGGCTCCAAAAACCAGATTGTTTATGCCCGATTTGCTTAAATCTGCACAAAAGGACTTAACAATCTAACTATGCATGTCAAATTTAGATGAAATTCAGCTTTCAGATTTAGATAATAGCTCCCATATATATTCTTTCGTACCAAAAATTGGCAAAAAATCGGCTAACAAAATTACTCTCTGAAAACAAATATCTGTAGGATGTCACATTGTTGCCCACGGAAACCTACGATTGTTTAACGAAAGTTAAAAAAGTTGGAAGCATCGGTCAAGGTGGGGGGGCCCCCCGTCGGTTAAAAGAGACTACACAGAAATTTTTATCACTTTATTAACTGGATAAAAATTTGTGTTAGGTTAGTTTTTAAATTGTTTGTTCAATTTACTTTAATACAAAATAAGTTTGTAATTTTTTGTTTGTCTGTGTAGGTTCCAGGCAAGGCCTATTCGAAGCAAATCGAATGTTTCTAAGTTGAAGCAATACACTCCACCAATATGTTACTTCGATTAATGAACAGAACCAGAAACACTGTAAAGCTGATTACAGTTGTCAAGCATTGCAGAGCCATCAAAATAATTCAAAAAAATCGTATTGTTGCAGTTTCTTACATATTTTGGTTTTGTTGTAATCGTCACGATACGAGTAAAACATAACATTTTAGTGAAGATAGAATACTTTGCTTTAGCAAAGACGAAACATCGTATGCCGACACGAGTAAACAAATCGACAGAAAAAACCAAAACACAACAATCGTTCGATCAAGTTGGTTGGCTAGAAGACATGAATAATCGCAGGCCTGTGAGCGGTCTGTGCTCCTTCTTAATATGTGCCAAACAACAAACAAAATAGGAATGGAGAGTTTGACCATAGATGTATTTTTATTTTGGGACCAATGTTTCCAAAATTGGAACAAAATTCGTAACAGCGGACAATTTTTTCAAAATTAGAATAAATGTAATTTAAAATCCAACAATTTTTTCCAAAAAATTGTTTTTCTTTGAATAGAAAATTCAGTCAAATTTTATTTCTATTTATTTTCCATAGAAAAATAATTGTCAAGCATTTTATTTCTATAGAAAAATTTCTCAAATTTTTATTTCTTATAGAAAGTTTTGTCAAATGCATATATCATTTCTGATTTCATGTCAATATTCATCTCCTATAGAAAATTGTGTTTAAAATTTTATTTCTATAAGAAAATTTGTCAAAAATTTATTTCTATAGAAAATTTTCTCAAATTTATATTTCTGATAGAAGAATTTTGTCAAAAATTTTAAATTTCGCATTCCATTAGCCTCAAATTTTGAAAAATTTATTTCATTATAGAAAATTTTTTCAAAATTTAGTTTCTCCTATAGAAAAATTTTGTCAACATTTTTATTTCTAATTAGAAAATTTTGTCAAAAATTTATTTCTATAGAAAATGTTGTCAAAAAGTTTACATCTATAGAAAATTTTGTCAAATTTTATTTCTATAGAAAATTTTTGTCAAAAATTTATTTCTACAGCGAAAAATTTTATCAAAATTTTTATTTCTATAGAATATTTTTGTCAAAATTTTATTTCTATAGAAATATTTTGTTCAAAATTGTAATTTCTAAACAGAAAATTTGTCAACATTTTATTTCTAATAGAACATTTGTGAAAATTTTATTTCTATAGAAAAGTTTTGTCGAATTATTTAGATAGAAAAATATTGGTCAACATTGTATTTTCTAGTAGAAAATTGTCAAAATTTTTATTTCTATAGAAAATTTTTGTCAAAATTTTATTTCTTAGAAAATTTTTCGCAAAAATTTTTATTTCTAAATCGAAAAATTTTGTCCAAATTTTATTCTATTGAAAATTTGTCAACATTTTGATTTCAATAGAACAGTTTTGTCAAAATTTTTATTCTATAAAAATTTTGCTCTAGCAGAAAATGTTTTGAAATATTACCGATTTAACGTTAAAATGTAAACAAAATCAACCAAATTCCATTTGGTCCGACCATCAGGACCAATTTTAAAATTGAATAATTTTTATTTGTGACAAATTTTGGTTCGATCGGAACCAAACTGGCAACCCTATGTGTAGTCATACTCTTAAGTTAAGAATAACGAAATATAACTTCATCTTAACTACAGCAATGTATATTAATAAAACGAATGAAATTGGAATCCGAATTACATTCGATTACTTAGAACATTGTTTCCCAGAAAAAAATGGAGCACTATTTCAGCAGGAATTGTAAGGGATGAGAGTTAGTACCAACTGCTTTAAATAAATCCTACCGAAATCAGCGCTGAT
>PGFW01035397.1:2859-14998 GCA_003123925.1 Haematobia irritans | reverse complement strand
GATAGAAGTTATTAGCACTCATAAAAATTGAAATGGAAATACACGCGAACAGGAGGTCAATTGGAATCAACATTAATATGTTTGTAAGTTAGGCACAAATATTTACTCGCAGTAAGCTGTTGATTCACGATGTTCATCATTTATTTTGATTAAACGCCAGTAATTATTACCGGAGCCAAACAGGGAACAGAGATGAAAGCGGAGTCAGAGTAAGGTGAGATGATGAAAAGCACCATTAAATTGTTATATGATTGGACGGGACTGAGTTTAAGTTTGCGTCAAAAGTGTTGTTGGCATGGTTTTAAGTGAAATAGGTGGTATGGAGGAATATAAAGCGCCGTGACACTCAATGAACAGTTTACTTGAATAGAGGGTGTGTTGTCAGTTCCGGCTTAAAGAGCTCTTTGGCGCATTTGAACGCCGAGCCAATGCCGACTTTTTTCAAATACGAAAATTTTTATGACTATTTAGTTTTGAAGACCTAGCGTTCTATTGAAATGCAAAAGTAAAGCGCAATATTTATACCCTCCCACCATAGGATAGGGGGGTATATTAACATTGGTCATTGACCGTTTGTAACAGCATCGGAAATAGATTGGCTTCACTAGAGAGAGTCCCATCAAGGTGTATAGTATAGGTCTGGTCATTGTGTGAAGAGTCGTGTTCGAGTCAGTTGAAGCGAGTGTCGCGGTGCCGTGGAGGACGTTGTTTGAAATCGACACGGGGGTGGCCAGTGGTCTAACTATCGCGAACGAAAAACAAGCATCAATTGAACACTTGACGACAAGTATGTGTTATTGATTGTAGGTCGGGATGGATGAAAGAGCCATAAATCGACAACTTGTTACTGGTATAGCCCACTATAAACCGACGCTACGTGATTTGGCTGTGCGAAGCCTCTTGGCAGGAGCCAAAATTCATCCGATCCGGTTGAATTTGGTACATGATACACTATGTTATCTCCTCACAACCATGCAAAAATTAGTGACGCAGATCGGTCCATAATTGATATATAGCCCCCATATAAACCTAATCCCCAGATTTGGCTTTCGTGCCTCTCTAAGAGAACAAATTTTATTCCGATCCGGCTAAAATTTTGGTACATGATAGTAGTATATGGTCCAAACAACCATGCAAAAATTGGTTCATATCGGTCACCATAATTTATATATAGCCCCATATAAACCGGTCCCCCGATTTGGCTTGGCGGAGCCTCTAACGTAGGAAGCAAATTTTATCCGATTCCGGCTGAAGTGTTGGTACTGGGTCCAGTAATATGGTCTTTAGACAAACATGCAGAGAATTGGTCCACATCGGTCCATATATTACATATAGCCCCATATAAACCGATACCCCAGATTTGGCTTGCTCAGGCCTCGTAACGAGAAGCAATTCCCATCTGACTCGGCTAAAAATTTGGTACATGGTGTTAGTATAGTCGGTCTCTAAAACCAGTTGCAAAAAATTGTTCACTTATGCTGGTGCTAAGTTATAGGGCGACCCAAGAGAAAAAATCTTTCGCTAAGGAATCGAAGTTGTTTCAGACAAATGCGAAATTTCCGCTTTGACATAAAGTATTTCATTGAGAACAAATAAACCGAATTGAATGACATAACTGTTGTAACATTCGGCGTCTCGTAAGTGACGGTAAGTGTGGTAGGATGTGTGGCGATTCTAAAGAAAATTGCCTTAGCGTCAAAAGAGAATCTTCGTTTGTCTTAAAAATTTGGTCGGTTCTCTCAGAAAGAGGAAAGTTGCGGTCTTCTTTCTGGTGTGATATATCCCCCATTTAAACGCGATCCCGCAGATTCTGGATTCCGGAGCCCTTGGCAAGAGGCAAAATTCAATCCGAGCCCGTTGAAATTTGGGGTACGTGGAGAAATTGTGGTAAGTTTGCGCTGTGTATATCGGTGGCCGCTAACAAGCCATGCCAAAATTGGTTGTCATTATCGGTCTATTAGTTATATGTAGGCCGATCCCTCAGAACATAATGTGTACCAAAAATTTTAATTTCTATAGTAAATTTTGTCAAAATTTTTACTACTAATACCCAAGCAAGACTTATGGATTACTGGGTGGTACTTCAACTTTTTGTGGAAGTGGGAAAATCTTTACCAGACTTCACATCATTGTGGTGTGTGTTGCCCATCAATGCCCTGTAGTTTCCTTTCTTCGCCGTCTTGCTGGGTTGTTTGAAAAACTTCGTTGTGGCTTAAGTGTTTAAATTGCTGCAATGTTGGCTATGTCTTTTTTGGTTACAAAACAATATTTAAGCTTCATCATTTAAAGTGGGAAGAATTCACCCCAGTCCTTCATTTGGATTTTATTTCTAAGAAAATTTTTGTCAAGAAATTATTGCTATACGAACTGTTTGTCAAAAATTGTATTTCTATAGAAAATTTTGTCAAACTGAATCTATTTACAGTATTTATCGCTTTGTTGTTTTTAATCATAGTACCCGTATTGGACTAAACTGTGACAATTGGAGAGACGTGGTTAGAAAGTTTTATAGATACCTTCCCATCGTCAGAGTGTTAGCGCAATCCCAAGTAATTCGATGTGTGGGATGACCAGATCTTTCGAGTCACAAGTTTCTTATGCAATCCGATTCGGTCGGAGGGCTACATTAAGATTTCGGCCTGGCCGAACTTACGTGCCGTAATAGTACTTGTTTTTAAAATTTTATTGTAAAACAGTAAAAAAATTCGTTAGCTAGCAAGTCAAAATTTATGTAATCTAGTTAGATTTGTTGAATTGGGCTACTTCTTTAGCTCATAAAATTATCGGCCCTTGCAGAGGGCCAACAAAGCCCCCCAAATGGTGCACAAAAATAGCTCCGTCTTTTCAGATGATCGGCACTTTCGGGGCATTTGTTAGTATCAAACTTACTCTCCAGAAAATACCGCCAAGGCCGCAAAAAGTACACCGGCGACGATCGAAATCACGGTTGCCGTACTCGGTGTCAAATAAAATCTACCCAAAGATTTTACTTAAAATTTTATAGCCAAAAATCTAGACAAATTTTAAAAAAAAATTCTTATTTTTTCTTTTATTGCTATAGAATATTTTATCGAAAAGTTGTATTTCTAAAAGAAAACTTTGGCAAAAATTTTATTTCAAATAGGATAAATATCGTTAAAATTGTGATTAACTATATGGAAATTGTGGTAAAAATTTCCAGTCTTGATAAATAAAATTGGGGTCAAAATGTATTTCTATTAGAAAATTTTGTTTCATGAGAAAATTTCGGTGAAAATTTGGTATTTCTGTTACGGAAATTAGATTAAGGCTTGGTTGGTGGCGCCCGATGGTATCAGCTCACTTGAGACTATTCAGTCCATTTGGTGATACCACTTGGTGAACTTCTCTCTATCACTGGAGTGCTGGCCCGATTCCGGATGTTGAACTCAATGAACAAGGGACCTCCTTTTTATAGCCGGAGTCCGCAACGGCGTTTTTCCACATTAACAGTGAAACCACTTGGAGAGAAGATTTGGGAAACCTCCAGAAATGTACGCAAGCGAATTACTGGAGGGTGGGGAATAATCCACCGCTGAAAAACTTTTTTGGTGTTCGCTCGAACAGCAGGATCCGAACCCGACGACCTTGTGTAATGCAAGGCGGTGCATGCTAACCCTGCACCACGAGTGCGGCTCCTGTGGTGGGTAAGAGAATTTGGTAAAGGCTTTAGTTTTTAGGAGTAAAATTGTTGGTTTAAAATTTATTTCTAAAGAAAATGCTGGCCGCAAAATATTATTTCTATACGAAAAGTTTTGTCACTTTTATTTCTACAAAATTTTGTTACAAATTTATTTCTAGTAGACCAAATTTTGTCAAACATTTAATTTCTATAGGAAAATTTTGTTAAAATTTTATTTCTATAGAAAATTTTGTTAACATTTTATTATCTGTAAGGAAAATTTTGTCAAATGGATTGATTTCTATCGAAACTTTCGTCTAATTTTTATTTCTATAGGAAGAAATGTCGTCAAACATAGACTTCTAATAGAAACAATCTTCGCTTAAAATCATTTAATTTTCCATGAAAAATTTCGTGTCAAAAGTTGGTATTCTATAGAAAATTTGAAATAATATTATTGTCTATAAGAAAATTTGAAAGAAATGTTTATTTCTTATAGGAAACTTGAAAATTTTTATTTTCCTGATAGGAATTTGAGAAAATTTTATTTCTATAATCAAAATTTTGTCCAAACTTTTACTTCGTACAGAAAATTTTTCAAAAATTTCTATTTCTATAGATATTTGATTATTTTTTATTTGAGTTGTTGGACATGTTTATTATATTGTTTCCATTTTTATTCTCTAAGTAATTTAGTCAATTTTTTTTCTTAGATTTAGTAGAATTTTTTATTTCTAGGTATAGTCATGCAAGTTTATTACTATACGAAAATGTAGTCATAAATTTTATGTTTCTAGACGGGACCTGAGGTAGGAGAAATGTTGCTTTAACAGTTAGTTTCTATAGCGAAATATTGTGTCAAAGATTTATTTCTATTATAGAAATTGGAGGAGTACGATGGGGGAGGAGGGGGCGGTTGTAATTTATTCCTACTAGAAAATTTTGTCCAACCCATTTAGTTTCTATTGGCGACATATTGGTCAAATATCTTGAATTTTGTATAGGGAAGATATTTTGTTTTCTATAGAAATGTTTTTAAAATTTTATTTTAATAGAAAATTTAGTCGAAAACTTTTGATTTTCAGATAGAAAGGTTTGTCTAAAATTTTATTTCAATAGTAATAAATTTAGGTCAAAATTGTGGATTGTCTTATACGAAATTTAGATGCAAATATTTTTATTTCTACGATAGACACACATTGACAAAAATTTTCTATTTCTATAGAACAAAACTCTTGTACCCAATCTTTTACTTCTATGAGACAGGTATTTTGGTCAAGAATTTTATTTTATAGAAGTGTTGTCAGCTAGCGTTTATTTCTATTATGAAAAAATTTTGTTTAAAAGTTTTATTGGTCAATTAGTAAAATTAGTCAAGAATTGGTTTATTTCTATAGAGAATTTTTGTAAAATATTTTATTTCAATAGAAAATGTTAGGTGCAGGAAAATTTTTTTTCTATAGGAACAATGTTTTGTGCAAAATTTTTAGTTTCTTGAAACGTTGTTATTTATTTATTATTCCTATAGAAAATAAATATTTTGGTTAGAAGTTTGTAGTTTCAAAGTGAGAAATTTAGTACAAGTAATTGTTATTTCTATAGAAAATTTTAGTAGGATGGTGAATTTTCGTTCGAAAGGAAATAGCTCGTGAACATGTATAGCGAGAATTGGAGATGTGAGAGTGAGTAAAACATGTTGTTCGGAATCGGTTGTGGCTTTGAGTAAAAACTACTTTAACCCTTTGGCTACCGAAGTCGACTTACGAGAACATACCAAGACAATCTTCGCGTACAAAGATGTACACATTAGCAGTATGCATTGACATTTCAATAACGTTAGCATTGGTACACCTATTGGATCCTTAGACAGGGATCATAAATAGCATAGTTGAAATTGTACTAAATCAGTTTCGAAAAACGGTACTCTCCCAAATCAGAACGTACTTTTTACCTAAAATCATTGTACCACTTAAAAAGGTATGGCCGTTTTTAAAGAGAACCACCGTAAGGCAATGGTTAGCACTCCCATTGGACCATGCAAATAAACCTGTTTTTTATCTCCTTTAATCACAATGTACAAGAGTTCTTCGGTTCACACCCAATCTTCAAATTTCGTTCCAGCAAGCAAAAATTATTCTTAGACTAAACAGATTTTCACGGAGTAGATTTAGGCCTCCTTTGTTGAGTGGAACGAGGTATACCCAGGGCTAGAAAAACCCGCATAACGATTTCGTATCAAGTAAACTGTCAACCACAATTAGTCTTTGAATCTGTTACGAGCGACGGTGGTAAAGAGGAGAGATGTTTCCATGTAAAATATTCATTATTAAAAATCACCTGCAATAATCGTATGAGTGTATCTGGAAGACAGATCCGCAACAAAGATCCTCACATGGGAAAAAGACCCCATGAGGCAGATACAATAATAACCCAACAAGAAAGGCTTTTACTCCGTTCAAATTCGTCATGATTTTCTACAAAAATTCCGCCTCCGATATACCAGTTTCATTCCGTCATTCTGTAAACTATCCGAGATTTTAAAGGAATTTTCGTATATACATAAACTCCACCTCAGAGCCATAACTCTATCCATTCTAGTATAGAGAATAATTGTTTTGATTCCTTAACAGCCTCGTCTTTAGTTTTCGGCGATCAACCTCTTCATTGCACCAAATTTTTTTTTCGCTGCGAGGCATCCTTTTGAGGTCTGAGAAGCAAGAGAAAGTCGCTGGGGCTCAGATCTGGAGAATACGGTGGGTGGGGAAGCAATTTCCGAGTCCAATGTCACGAATTTTTGCCATCGTTCTTCAGATGACTTTGTGGCATCGGTGCGTGTGTCTTGGTGAAACGAACAATTTTTTTCTGCTTCAATATGGGGGCCGTTTTGCCCGTGATTTCGACCTTCAACGCTGCGAATAACGCATAAAATAGCCACTGTTGATGGTATTTTCCCTTCTCAAAGATAATCGATAAAAATTATTCCAAGCGCATCACAAAAAAAGAGGCGCATTACATGCCAGTGTAAGTGATGGAACCATGTTCATCCATTGTCACATATCGACGGAAAAACTCGGTTATTAACGAGTTAACACAGCGTGCAAACACCGCTAGAATCATCAAAGCAAGTTTGTTGTTGTTTGTCAAATTTGAGCTCCGCGCGGCACCCACAGAGCTTCCGCATACACCAAAATAATTGATGAATGATATGACAACACGTTTCCCTTTGATATCTTTCAAGGCCGTCTGCTATCTCGATCAAAACTTCAATTTACGGTCAATTCAAAATCATTTTGTGGATTTTTATGTTTTCGTCGTAACCAACCTCTTTCGGGCGTCCACTGCGTTTCCACCGTCCTCCCGTGCTCATTTCAGCCACGCTTGAATTTTGCATACCTAATCAATTATTGTGATTCCCTGAGGCAGAGCCCGAAGCTCATTATCAAGCCAATTTTTTGCTTCCATACTCGTACTTTTTTATCCTTCAGAAAACAAGTATTTTATCAATAACATGAATTCCTTTAATTATTTTTCACAAAGATAACAAAAGTTGCTTCACAAAAGACGCTCTAATCTCATAAATCTAATTGAGCTTACCCAGAAGTCAAATTTTTGAAACCGAATCATTTGAAAGGTGGCTACTATATAAACAGTAATATGCTAATAATTAGTACTAGCGACGCCATCTATGTGTCAGACCGGGGACTTATCAGCCAACCTGTCTATATAGCCCCCATATAAACGATCCCAGCTGATTTGACCTCCCGGTGCCTTTTTGGAGAAGCAATAATTCATCCGATCTGGTTAAAAATTTAGTAAGCGTGATGGTGGTATATGAATATTTAAACCGATCCCGAATTTGTTTTTCTGAGCCCTCGCTTGGAGGAGGGAAATGTTTCATGCCGCAGTCAGTTGAATACGCGTATATTGTGCTTAGTATGCTGGCCCTACAACCATGCCCACTTAGGTCCATATCGGTCTATAGTTATATTATACCTCATATAAAATCGATCCCCATTCTCACAAAAATTGTTCCATATCAGGTGCATAATTGTAAATTATAGCCCTCAATAAGCGACCCCCATATTTCAATTCTGGCTCTCTTACCACGTATGGACTAACTCACAAATTTAGTAAAACTATGTTAAGAAGTTTTAAGATATCCACAACCCATAATTCGATTGTGGATGACAGTCCTTTAGAGCAATTTCTATGCAATCCATGGTGGAGGGTACATAAGATTGCCTGCTGAACTTACGGCCGTATTATACTTGTTTCACGCAAAAAATGGCCAAAATACCTACCATTGTCCTTTTGTCCACTGCTAAGTCGAAAACTTGTAAAAAATGATTCAAATTTTCCTATACTTGTAATACATATAAATCGACTGATAAAACATAAATGCACTTTTGCAAAGTTGCCTAAAAATTGCTTTTGAATTTAAATATTTTCCTTACTAACTTGTGGTTCCAACCCAGGTCCGACTTAAATTTGAAGTCTAGAGATTTTGCAGATGTCCAAATTTTGCACAAATCGGGTCAGGTTAAAATTTAGTAATAGGGAACCTTTTGAAAGATTTGAGACTGGTATCCGGAATGGTGATCTTGCAAAAGTGGAGGCAGGGTTATAATTATCAGACGGCTGCGCGCCGACTTTGAGACTTTCCTTACAAGCTTTTGTTTGATTGTGGGTGTATGTCAGCCGGGACATGGGACTGGGCAACCTGAATCCTCTTTTCAAGCTAACCTAACCTGATACGAGTATGGTGACTTAAATGACATTTCATAAAAAACCTTATAGCTTCTATTCTTGTTCTAATGGTAATTTTAATTTTCAATTTCATTGTAATTTACAAAATTAATTTTGTTTACGCCAATCAAGGAAGAATGTACATAAAGTAAATGTGCAATTCTACTTTCACTTATTCAACTTGTCTCGATGATTAGACTATTGAATAGTTGAATCCAAGAACATTGAAAATGTTGTTGCACAAGTAGGGTGTCAAAAATATAAATAACATAGATATTGAATTTTTAAAGCCTTTAGATCAGCGCGTCTTGCCATACACAAGATCGTGGGTTCGATTCCTGCTTCGATCCGAACACCAAATAAGTTTTTTCAGCGGTGATTATCCACCTCAGTAATGAATGGTGATGATTTAATGAGGGTTTCAAAACTTCCTCTAAGTGGTTTTTCACTGCAATTTGGAACACCGTTCGGACTCGGCTCGTAAAAACACAGGTCCTTGGTCATTGTGGCCTAACATGGGAATCCGGGCAGCAACTCAGTGATGAAGAGAAGGAAGTTCACCACTGTGGTATCACTATAAGACTGAATAGTCCTAAGTGACAGCCCATTATAGATCGGAACTGCCAACCTACCTAACATAACCGAAGGTTGTCTGATAAGTACTTAGTGCTTACTGTCCCTGACCCAAGAATATTGCAGGCTTACAATTATCCTTCACAAAAATACCTGATCCCACCGACAATTTGGTAGTAGATAATGACAACGAACCTAGATCAGAGAAAATAAAGCCGGCCGAATTTTTGTACTGGTGGTGGCGAATAGTTATCGATTGAAAAATTGTTTTTAACGAATTAATTAAAAAGGGCCGCAGCAAAAAAATGGAAGTCGTTTCGTGAAGGCACACCTTAAATATTTTAAAATGGACTGACAACTCTAACTGTCACCACCACGTATAATCGGTCAGGCTGGTAACGAACTGCTAATGAAGAAGACGTATTCACCACACTAGACAGACAAACATACAACAGGTATGGTGAACAGAGGCACCCCCAAGGAGGAGTCGGTGGAACAAAAAACCTCTTCTTTGGAATGTTGGCTATCAAATACCTCTCTCAGTACTCGTAGAATAAGCACCCCCACAGGACAAAGTGTGCAATGACAGATTAATGATATCGTGGCTCTGGCAGTCAGAGGGAAACAATTGCCGGCATCCACAAAATCAGAAAGATATAGGGCCTAATAGATTATCAGAGGCTCCGGATGATGGAACATTGGAAAAATGGTTCTTGCGCTAAACTGCAACAGCACAGCAATTAGTCATGTACTGCAAAAGATCGCAACTCCCATCGTTAGGTATTTCTTTATTATTCCCTTTGGTGATGTGCAAAATATTGCATATTTGGTAACTAGGAAAGCGAACTTTTGCTTAATAGTGAATGAAAGATGCGATGAAAAGCAACTGTTAAGACTTTGTACATCGATGCGAAAAGGCAATAAGAAAAGTGGGACTAAAAACCAAAAATTTGTGCATTGCGATAACTACGGCAAGTGGTTGACGTATATATGTATATGGTGTTGTAGTCTGATGGCCGGCACTTCAGAACCGACTTGTTTAGATAAATTCAGCGTATGGCGTGTTTTATGTATTTCCGCGCATTCAGCAAGACAGGAACAAACATCCCTTAATGTCATACTGCATCTATTGCCTTATGACATTTTGGCCAAACAGTCAGCTGCAACAAACTGGGCTGTGCGTGTTGAGCGCCGAGCTTAATCGCTGTGGTCGGAAAAAAGTTACGGTCACAGTTCGGTCCTCAAATAATGCCAAGGTGTGCCTTAACGGTAAGTGGATTACACTTGCGGAGTCCAATTTTCGACAAAAAGTTAAGACTCTAATTCCCAAAAGATGTGGGCGTGGTGTACACGGAACCCGCGGGATAAAAGATATATTAGATTTCTACACTGATGGCCAAATTGGATGGCAAGTGGGTTTGTCGGAGTATATTCTAAAGTCTGGAACTTCGAATAGCGAAAGAATTAACCTGATCACTGTAGGAGTTTTTCAGGCTGAAATAATTAGCAATAGAGAAGTGGTGAATTGGCTGAGAAGAAATGCTCCAAGCAATATGTGGCATTAATATATACTCAGACAGTCAAAACCTGCAATAAAATCTACTTGGACTCTGTGTTCCTCACATCGAAAACGGGCATCCGACTGCCGCAAAATCTCTCAATAGATGTGAGCAGGACAATATCACCTAATATGGGTGACTGGCCATAGGAACATACCGGGGAACTGCGAAGCGGATGAGTTGGCAAGGCTAGGGACTACCTTACATATTCCAGGGGAACTAGATTTGTTGTATGGCCCTAGCTACCTGGCGTGAGAAGGCTGTTATGGATGGCAAATGTTCGATGGGAGAATTGCAAGGGTTGTAACGACACCAAGCAAATATGGCCCATTTCAACTTAAACCGCACACTAGATATGCTAATGTTCTCGAGACGTCAGATATCACTCCTGATATCTGCTATAACGGGTCGCTGCCTGATAGGAGATTTTGCAAAAACTATTGGCGCGAAGTATAATGACTATTGTATGAGCTGTCATGATGCGGAGGAAAAAGAATCAATTAAACACCTCTTGTGTGAGTGTCCTGCATTTTGTGTAAAGCGCAAGCAACTTTTAGGAGCATATAGCTTCAGATTACTGGCGGATCTGGAAAACGTTAACTTAAGCAGTCTGCTAATGTTTTTGGGACAATGCTGGTTGGTTCAACAAAGAAAAATAAACAAGAAGGTTCAGCGGTTAAAACTAGAAGTGCCCAAATGTAATAGGTACTTTTAGTTAATGTGGTATCACAATGGACTGAATAGTCTAAGTGAGCCTGAATCTTAATCGGGCTGCCACTTTAGCCTAACCTAAGGCACAACTTAAAAAAAGTAGTGAAAATGTTCTTTTTGGATCCGGAAGTGGTGCAAAATTGGCGCGGAAGCGATGCATTTAAAATGCACTGAAAAAAATATTGACCTAATATGGAAGATTATGCAACTTAAATTTTAGGACTCAAATTTTAGGACTCAAAATTTACGCAATGCTAAGCAGGGCTGTGGAGTCGAGCCAATTTTGCTCGACTCCGACTCCGACTACGATGGCAGGTTTGGTAGAAGAAGGGTCAATTCTGTTTTGCAATTCATGAATAACCTACGTCCTCCCCAAATTGTGGAATTTAGGAATTACTCTGCGTTGAACGTAAATGATTGTCTCTCCGATTTGATGAGATCTGGTATAGATTCAATCTTTAGTATTAATGATTCTGATGCCCAAGTGCACTGTTTTAACGGCATTATATCTTCAATGATCCAACGACATGTTCCCACGAAGGTAAAACGGTTTAGGAATAATTCAGATTGGTACGATCACCCCGATATAAGAGCTGCGACACATATGAGGGACCTGGCTTATAGAGCATATACGGAAATACCTAATGATGTGAACTGGAAGATATTTTCCAAGTATAGGAATAAGGCGAAACGAATGATAAGGCAGAAACGAGCTGCCCACTACAATCGTTTCTTTTCTTCTACATCATCGAAGGCAGTGTGGAGTGAGTTAAGAAGGTTGGGGTATGTCCAAGGTTCTCAAAGTTCAGCTGATCTAGATGTTAATGATTGTAATGACTCATTTGTCTTACAGCAATTGAATTGTCAACCACAATTAGTCTTTGAATCTGCTACAAGCCGACGGTTGTGT